>JAWNMZ010000160.1:0-23503 GCA_035043445.1 Drosophila silvestris
AGTTGCTTATGTACACGAAAAAGTTCACAAAAGTTCAAAGCGAAGCAAAGGCACACGAAGTGGCGATTATGTGCCGAACTTCTTTTGCACGTGTGTTGTTATTTAATTTGTGCACCTTTGGCTGTGCTCAAATTATAGTTGTTTATCACTTAATTCACTAATATTGTCTTATGTTATTGTTTATTAAACGCAATTTATGGTTTAATTACGATACGCAAAAACGATCACGTCGGGGTCACCAAATGTTTGCGCTATCAGTTTTTTGATAGCTTTATATTCCAATTAATAACTTTATTCATATATTCTTAGACTAGAAGCCAAACGCTTAGTCTTTCTGTTAACTATTAAAGATTTGAAGCCAATTACTAAATCTTTTCACAGCGAGATTACCGAACGATAAGCTAGAGCTATGCGAAACGAATGAATAGCTCCAGCCGCAGGCCGATCAGAGAACGCACTTGATCGAGAGAGAGAGCGAGAGAGCGCGGCACAATGAGAGCGCTGCACAATGAGAGCGCTGCTAACGCTGGCTGCTGCAGCTCAAACTGCACTTAACATAATGTGCATATGTACTTAAGATTAACAACATTTAGATTAGGCCACGCAGGGCTCCAAATTCAAACATATTATAGCTTCTAATCAATTATAGTTCTTTGCTGCTGCTGCTGCCAACAATGGCAAATATAATAAATTCAATCAACGCCACAAAAACTTACCTGGATCACTGGAGTACCTAATGGCTGGCTCTTCTGAGAGTGTGCACAGGATACAATTCTCCTGACGTATCCAAGCTACAGTAGTACCTGGAATAAATGGACAAAATTAAAAACATATACACAATAATTCAAACTACAAACGCAACTTACCGCCTCCGGAGCCATACGGGGTGGGAAATCCGCTAGACGTCATAATGATATAATACCTGCAATAAATGGAAGAAAATACAAACATAAATAAAACCAATTAAAATTAAAAGCAAATATAATATTAAAAAAACAACAATACCACTCACCTGATCAATTGGCGTATCCAGAAGCCAACTCCTGAGCAATCAGCTTGACGAAATGACCATCGGCAACCGTCTCACAAGTGCATGCAAAGAAAGAAAAATACACATTATTGACGTCCATGCTGCTGCCGCGGCTAAAAATCAGCTGTTGCAAATATACCTACCCAAAAATCCAGACGACGCAACAAATTCCGGCTACTCCAGCATATGACCATCATGAAGACTCCTCGGCGTCAGCTCCACATCCAGTACCTGAAAAAATATGTATTGTTAAAAATTTAATAATAAGCAGGCAAATGTGTAAAACAGCTGCTGCAGACACAACCAGCAGCCACATCAAAACAACTCCCCCAGTCCATCGGTGACCAAGGCATCAATTTATCATCCTATGCCTGAAATGAATCAAAATATTATTTATTAATTATCAATAAGCAAATCTAAAATGTAAACAACAAATAAGTGTGACCAGCACGCAAGTTACTCATTTTGGCAGACTGGTGCTCCCAACATGTTGCAATACCAAACTGTCATTTAGTATTTTAAAAAATTCGGGCAACTGTTTGTGCCATTTGTATAGTATACAATAAGCCATTTTTTATTGTTACAATTCAAATTTGTATTAGTTGCCAATATATAATGGTACAAATTTAAATAAAGTGGCCATCAATGTCAAAGCTGATGTGCTAACCGTGTGATTAAAAAGTTTTGCTATTAAAAAAAGCTGACGAGCAAGTTTTGTTATTAAAAAAAGATGTGCTAGCCTCGTGATTAAAAATATTAACAAATTTAAAAAAAATGTATATTAATAAAAAACAAAAAAGTTATTAAATAAAAGGAAGTGACAGTGCACCAAGAACAGGATACAGTCGATACGGTGTCGCTCCTGCCGGGACAGCCTTGGACATGTCCACACGGCCATTTGGAGGAGCATCAATTGACTTTTGAAGCAATGTTTGTCCACGAAGATGGAGGCGCCGCACGCGCTGCAATGGACTCGGTGCTCGAACAGTCCATGGTGGAAAAAAATGTAAGACCAAAGCAATCACACACATCTATACGAAAGAAAGACTCGCGCCAATTCAGCCAGCGTCTAACGAAAGTGGGAGAAAGAGCGGAACTCCGCAAATTTCCCGTACTTTATGTGACGCAATATCCCCTCCAACGAAGGATGCCAAAAAGCAAGCAGCAACGATGGAAAGAGAAGACGATAGGTGCGCGCGCAATCACCCATACGCGCAACTGAGGCAGACAATGCTTGGTTTTAAAAAAATTGGCGCCGACTTCAATTTCCCCTTATACACACACTACAGCAACTAATATATGGACACATACAAACACCACGCTTACAACAAAAACACTCTCCCCGCTAGTTACACACACTCTCACAAACAAACTATGGACAATAGCCAATGCAAACGGCACACACACAACATTACAAGCAACACATCCAAACACACAAATGGAATCAAACACAAATGCCAATAATTTAGGCGCGCATCAGCAGTATCAACACAACAACTATTCACTGGCAACTTCTACAACAATTACAAGAACACGTGACAATGCAAAAAGCACACACACAACAACACATTCAAACCAACATACATTTGGCGCGCAGCAGCAGCAACACAACAACAACCAATTAATAACGACAACAGCAACTACAAGTGACAGTGCAAACAACATACACTGTGCAAAACAATTAGCGAATACAAATACTAATACGGATAATTAAATAAATACTAATAATTCTGACGCCCTTCAGCAATAACACAAGACAAATTCAACATCTAGAAAGAACCTACTGCCAATTCTATCGCGATCTTCACCAACGAAGAGCAGTATGACAACAACAAATGCTATCAACAATAACGTGGTACATAGTTGACTAAATATCAGCTGCTGCAAGGGCTGTCCAGCCTACAAAGAAGCACGTGCCGTTAGATCCTCAGGGCGAATAGAGCCGTTACCGAAGAGTTCCAGGACAGAGCAACTCCAAACTGTTGAAAAACGGATCCAATCTCCAACTGCAAATAAACAGACAGGTGGACTTCTTCGACGACGAATATATGCTATCACCCTAATAACCAGATAGCATAGCAATAACCAAAAACATAAGTACCTGAAAAGAACAATTAAAAACATAAATAAAAAAACTAACAAAATATAATAAATACACATGCTGCTAATACTACTTACCTGGATCAAAGATGCATCCAAAAGTATCGCCTATATCCATGACGCTCTCCCGCAACAGCACATGGGAAAAGGGGAAAAAATGAGAACAAATAAACAAATAAATTAATATAATAAATAACAATATAATATAAAACATAAAATAACAATAAAGACTACAATATAAACAACAGAAATAATAACAACAAACTTAACATAATAAGAGAATATATAACATAAACAAAAGCAAACATAATAAATATAAAAAATATATTAAACAAAATAAATGAAACACACACAAACGAATGTTAAACAACAAGCAAAATTAAATCAAATAAAGGCATACATGTATATGCTTATTTATGTATGTGTGCGCATGTATATACATGCACATATACTTAAAATAAAATAACACAAATTACATGAAATAGACTTATAATATACATATACAATAATGCAAATTACAATAATAATATAAATACAGACAATTGAAGACAATAACAAAAATTAATTTACATAATAATAAATACACAAGCAACTAAATAAATTAAACATAAAAAATATAATATTAAGCTGGACCAAGTTGATGGAGCTCCTCATGGCGATAACACAGCGCGAAAGTACATGGAAAATGAAATAATCAAACAACATTAGAGAAATATGACAAATATAATAAATTCACACAACGTCACAAAAACTTACCTGGATCACTGGAGTACCTAATGGCTGGCTCTTCTGAGAATGTGCACAGGATACAATTCTCCTGACGTATCCAAACTACAGTAGTACCTGGAATAAATGGACAAAATTAAACAACATATACACAATAATTCAAACTACAAACGCAAACTATAACAACAAATAAAAACATAAAAAGGAAAACAAATAAATGATAACAATAGAAATAATACTACAAATAACTGATAATAAGAAAAATACTAATACATCCAAATAAAAAAATCAATTCAAATTTAAAGCAAATATAATACAATAAACAAAGAAAATAACAACGATACCACTCACCTGATCAATCGGCGTATCCAGAAGGCAACTCCTGAGCAATCAGCTTGACGAAATGACCATCGGCAATCGTCTCTATGCTGCTGCCGCTGCTAAAAATCAGCTGTTGCAAATATACCTACCCAAAAATCCAGACGACGCAACAAATTCCGGCTACTCCAGCATATGACCATCATGAAGACTCCTCGGCGTCAGCTCCACATCCAGTACCTGAAAAAATATGTATTGTTAAAAATTTAATAATAAGCAGGCAATGTGTAAAACTGCAGACACAACCAGCAGCCACCTCGAAACAACTCCCCCAGTCCATCTGGTCACCGATCAATTTATCATCCTATGCCTGAAATGAATCAAAATATTATTTATTAATTATCAATAAGCAAATCTAAAATGTAAACAACAAATAAGTGTGACCAGCACGCAAGTTACTCATTTTGGCAGACTGGTGCTCCCAACCTGTTGCAATACCAAACTGTCATTTAGTATTTTAAAAAATTCGGGCAACTGTTTGTGCCATTTGTATAGTATACAATGAGCCATTTTTTATTGTTACAATTCAAATTTGTATTAGTTGCCAATATATAATGGTACAAATTTAAATAAAGTGGCCATCAATGTCAAAGCTGATGTGCTAACCGTGTGATTAAAAAGTTTTGCTATTAAAAAAAGCTGACGAGCAAGTTTTGTTATTAAAAAAAAGATGTGCTAGCCTCGTGATTAAAAATATTAACAAATTTAAAAAAATGTATATTAATAAAAAACAAAAAAGGTATTAAATAAAAGGAAGTGACAGTGCACCAAGAACAGGATACAGTCGATACGGTGTCGCTCCTGCCGGGACAGCCTTGGACATGTCCACACGGCCATTTGGAGGAGCATCAATTGACTTTTGAAGCAATGTTTGTCCACGAAGATGGAGGCGCCGCACGCGCTGCAATGGACTCGGTGCTCGAACAGTCCATGGTGGAAAAAAATGTAAGACCAAAGCAATCACACACATCTATACGAAAGAAAGACTCACGCCAATTCAGCCAGCGTCTAACGAAAGTGGGAGAAAGAGCGGAACTCCGCAAATTTCCCGTACTTTATGTGACGCAATATCCCCTCCAACGAAGGATGCCAAAAAGCAAGCAGCAACGATGGAAAGAGAAGACGATAGGTGCGCGCGCAATCACCCATACGCGCAACTGAGGCAGACAATGCTTGGTTTTAAAAAATTGGCGCCGACTTCAATTTCCCCTTATACACACACTACAGCAACTAATATATGGACACATACAAACACCACGCTTACAACAAAAACACTCTCCCCGCTAGTTACACACACTCTCACAAACAAACTATGGACAATAGCCAATGCAAACGGCACACACACAACATTACAAGCAACACATCCAAACACACAAATGGAATCAAACACAAATGCCAATAATTTAGGCGCGCATCAGCAGTATCAACACAACAACTACTCACTGGCAACTTCTACAACAATTCCAAGAACACGTGACAATGCAAAAAGCACACACACAACAACACATTCAAACCAACATACATTTGGCGCGCAGCAGCAGCAGCAGCAACACAACAACAACCAATTAATAACGACAACAGCAACTACAAGTGACAGTGCAAACAACATACACTGTGCAAAACAATTAGCGAATACAAATACTAATACGGATAATTAAATAAATACTAATAATTCTGACGCCCTTCAGCAATAACACAAGACAAATTCAACATCTAGAAAGAACCTACTGCCAATTCTATCGCGATCTTTACCAACGAGGAGCAGTATGACAACAACAAATGCTATCAACAATAACGTGGTACATAGTTGACTAAATACAGTTGCACCGCTGCTCCCCATTAACTAGCTAAGCATACAACAAGGACTGGAGATTTACCACTCGCCACTGAAAAGAAGATGTAAGGACATAAACGACATTGATGAGGATCTGCACCCCCTGGATCACGCAATAACAACGCCAGTTTTCAAGAGTGGGCTTTCTATTAAGCTGCTTGAGGAAGCACGCCACATGGAAGCTGAAAAAGAAATGGACAAACACAAACAACAACATGACAACATGGAACAGCAGCCACTCCAGCAACTACGATCCGAAAATGGACAACAGGATGATGAGCGCACGAAGCATCAGGCACTCGAACATAATATCCATCAATTAATGGATAATCATTCAAAGAAAATGCCTTCTATTTTCCTGGCTTTAGTTGAGTCAATTGTGCCTCTTCTGGAAAGACTGTCCAGTTTGCCTGACGCGGGCAAATATGTGACGAATGCGACAGCAAGCAATGGTCTCCGTATCCAATGCGAAGACAGACGAACCTTCAAAGCAATCCAGACAGTCCTTGATGAAGATGGCATACAGACTCACACACACCAGATGCGCAGTGGAAAAGGATTCAGGGTCATCATCCGCAGACTCCACCACAGTCAGTTGGGCTTCACAACGAGATTTTCCAGAGCAATGCAACACAGATTCTCTAGAAGACAATTAAACATTTTTGAAGTAAAAATTGCTACTAGAGAAGATGGAAGTCATAAACAAATACTCACCGTAAAGAAACTGGGATACCAATCTGTGGATATCGAGAGACAGGCTAAGTCGCTCAATACTGTATAACGCCAGCGCTAAGAACAACTGCAGTCAACCGTTCGTCTTCATGAAGTGTGCAGGCGAGCATCCTTCGACGAAATGCCCAAAGCCGAGACTGGAAGATGCCAAGTGTGCCAACTGCGGGAGCGCACATGTCAGCTGCTACAAGGGCTGTCCAGCCTACAAAGAAGCACGTGCCAGACTCAGGGCGAATAGAGTCGTTACAGAAGAGTTCCAGGACAGACACTCTCGTCACAAAAACCGGCATAAAATGGCAGTTAATCCTCCTCGCCATATACCGCCACCAACACGGACAAGGCAACTCCAAACTGTTGAAAAACGGATCCAATCTCCAACTGCAAATAAACAGACAGGTGGACTTCTTCGACGACGAATATATGCTATCACCCTAATAACCAGATAGCATAGCAATAACCAAAAACATAAGTACCTGAAAAGAACAATTAAAAACATAAATAAAAAACTAACAAAATATAATAAATACACATGCTGCTAATACTACTTACCTGGATCAAAGATGCATCCAAAAGTATCGCCTATATCCATGACGCTCTCCCGCAACAGCACATGGGAAAAGGGGAAAAAATGAGAACAAATAAACAAATAAATTAATATAATAAATAACAATATAATATAAAACATAAAATAACAATAAAGACTACAATATAAACAACAGAAATAATAACAACAAACTTAACATAATAAGAGAATATATAACATAAACAAAAGCAAACATAATAAATATAAAAAATATATTAAACAAAATAAATGAAACACACACAAACGAATGTTAAACAACAAGCAAAATTAAATCAAATAAAGGCATACATGTATATGCTTATTTATGTATGTGTGCGCATGTATATACATGCACATATACCTAAAATAAAATAACACAAATTACATGAAATAGACTTATAATATACATATACAATAATGCAAATTACAATAATAATATAAATACAGACAATTGAAGACAATAACAAAAATTAATTTACATAATAATAAATACACAAGCAACTAAATAAATTAAACATAAAAAATATAATATTAAGCTGGACCAAGTTGATGGAGCTCCTCATGGCGATAACACAGCGCGAAAGTACATGGAAAATGAAATAATCAAACAACATTAGAGAAATATGACAAATATAATAAATTCACACAACATCACAAAAACTTACCTGGATCACTGGAGTACCTAATGGCTGGCTCTTCTGAGAATGTGCACAGGATACAATTCTCCTGACGTATCCAAACTACAGTAGTACCTGGAATAAATGGACAAAATTAAACACATATACACAATAATTCAAACTACAAACGCAAACTAAAAACAAATAAAAACATAAAACGGGAAAAAAAAATGATAACAATAGAAATAATACTACAAATAACTGATAATAAGAAAAATACTAATACATCCAAATAAAAAAATCAATTCAAATTTAAAGCAAATATAATACAATATACAAAAAAATAACAACGATACCACTCACCTGATCAATCGGCGTATCCAGAAGCCAACTCCTGAGCAATCAGCTTGACGAAATGACCATCGGCAATCGTCTCTATGCTGCTGCCGCTGCTAAAAATCAGCTGTTGCAAATATACCTACCCAAAAATCCAGACGACGCAACAAATTCCGGCTACTCCAGCATATGACCATCATGAAGACTCCTCGGCGTCAGCTCCACATCCAGTACCTGAAAAAATATGTATTGTTAAAAATTTAATAATAAGCAGGCAATGTGTAAAACGCTGCTGCAGACACAACCAGCAGCCACCTCAAAACAACTCCCCCAGTCCATCTGGTGACCAAGGCATCAATTTATCATCCTATGCCTGAAATGAATCAAAATATTATTTATTAATTATCAATAAGCAAATCTAAAATGTAAACAACAAATAAGTGTGACCAGCACGCAAGTTACTCATTTTGGCAGACTGGTGCTCCCAACATGTTGCAATACCAAACTGTCATTTAGTATTTTAAAAAATTCGGGCAACTGTTTGTGCCATTTGTATAGTATACAATAAGCCATTTTTTATTGTTACAATTCAAATTTGTATTAGTTGCCAATATATAATGGTACAAATTTAAATAAAGTGGCCATCAATGTCAAAGCTGATGTGCTAACCGTGTGATTAAAAAGTTTTGCTATTAAAAAAAGCTGACGAGCAAGTTTTGTTATTAAAAAAAAGATGTGCTAGCCTCGTGATTAAAAATATTAACAAATTTAAAAAAATGTATATTAATAAAAAACAAAAAAGGTATTAAATAAAAGGAAGTGACAGTGCACCAAGAACAGGATACAGTCGATACGGTGTCGCTCCTGCCGGGACAGCCTTGGACATGTCCACACGGCCATTTGGAGGAGCATCAATTGACTTTTGAAGCAATGTTTGTCCACGAAGATGGAGGCGCCGCACGCGCTGCAATGGACTCGGTGCTCGAACAGTCCATGGTGGAAAAAAATGTAAGACCAAAGCAATCACACACATCTATACGAAAGAAAGACTCACGCCAATTCAGCCAGCGTCTAACGAAAGTGGGAGAAAGAGCGGAACTCCGCAAATTTCCCGTACTTTATGTGACGCAATATCCCCTCCAACGAAGGATGCCAAAAAGCAAGCAGCAACGATGGAAAGAGAAGACGATAGGTGCGCGCGCAATCACCCATACGCGCAACTGAGGCAGACAATGCTTGGTTTTAAAAAAATTGGCGCCGACTTCAATTTCCCCTTATACACACACTACAGCAACTAATATATGGACACATACAAACACCACGCTTACAACAAAAACACTCTCCCCGCTAGTTACACACACTCTCACAAACAAACTATGGACAACAGCCAATGCAAACGGCACACACACAACATTACAAGCAACACATCCAAACACACAAATGGAATCAAACACAAATGCCAATAATTTAGGCGCGCATCAGCAGTATCAACACAACAACTATTCACTGGCAACTTCTACAACAATTACAAGAACACGTGACAATGCAAAAAGCACACACACACAACACATTCAAACCAACATACATTTGGCGCGCAGCAGCAGCAGCAGCAACAACAACCAATTAATAACGACAACAGCAACTACAAGTGACAGTGCAAACAACATACACTGTGCAAAACAATTAGCGAATACAAATACTAATACGGATAATTAAATAAATACTAATAATTCTGACGCCCTTCAGCAATAACACAAGACAAATTCAACATCTAGAAAGAACCTACTGCCAATTCTATCGCGATCTTCACCAACGAGGAGCAGTATGACAACAACAAATGCTATCAACAATAACGTGGTACATAGTTGACTAAATACAGTTGCACCGCTGCTCCCCATTAACTAGCTAAGCATACAACAAGGACTGGAGATTTACCACTCGCCACTGAAAAGAAGATGTAAGGACATAAACGACATTGATGAGGATCTGCACCCCCTGGATCACGCAATAACAACGCCAGTTTTCAAGAGTGGGCTTTCTATTAAGCTGCTTGAGGAAGCACGCCACATGGAAGCTGAAAAAGAAATGGACAAACACAAACAACAACATGACAACATGGAACAGCAGCCACTCCAGCAACTACGATCCGAAAATGGACAACAGGATGATGAGCGCACGAAGCAGCAGGCACTCGAACATAATATCCATCAATTAATGGATAATCATTCAAAGAAAATGCCTTCTATTTTCCTGGCTTTAGTTGAGTCAATTGTGCCTCTTCTGGAAAGACTGTCCAGTTTGCCTGACGCGGGCAAATATGTGACGAATGCGACAGCAAGCAATGGTCTCCGTATCCAATGCGAAGACAGACGAACCTTCAAAGCAATCCAGACAGTCCTTGATGAAGATGGCATACAGACTCACACACACCAGATGCGCAGTGGAAAAGGATTCAGGGTCATCATCCGCAGACTCCACCACAGTCAGTTGGGCTTCACAACGAGATTTTCCAGAGCAATGCAACACAGATTCTCTAGAAGACAATTAAACATTTTTGAAGTAAAAATTGCTACTAGAGAAGATGGAAGTCATAAACAAATACTCACCGTAAAGAAACTGGGATACCAATCTGTGGATATCGAGAGACAGGCTAAGTCGCTCAATACTGTATAACGCCAGCGCTAAGAACAACTGCAGTCAACCGTTCGTCTTCATGAAGTGTGCAGGCGAGCATCCTTCGACGAAATGCCCAAAGCCGAGACTGGAAGATGCCAAGTGTGCCAACTGCGGGAGCGCACATGTCAGCTGCTACAAGGGCTGTCCAGCCTACAAAGAAGCACGTGCCAGACTCAGGGCGAATAGAGTCGTTACAGAAGAGTTCCAGGACAGACACTCTCGTCACAAAAACCAGCATAAAATGGCAGTTAATCCTCCTCGCCATATACCGCCACCAACACGGACAAGGCAACTCCAAACTGTTGAAAAACGGATCCAATCTCCAACTGCAAATAAACAGACAGGTGGACTTCTTCGACGACGAATATATGCTATCACCCTAATAACCAGATAGCATAGCAATAACCAAAAACATAAGTACCTGAAAAGAACAATTAAAAACATAAATAAAAAACTAACAAAATATAATAAATACACATGCTGCTAATACTACTTACCTGGATCAAAGATGCATCCAAAAGTATCGCCTATATCCATGACGCTCTCCCGCAACAGCACATGGGAAAAGGGGAAAAAATGAGAACAAATAAACAAATAAATTAATATAATAAATAACAATATAATATAAAACATAAAATAACAATAAAGACTACAATATAAACAACAGAAATAATAACAACAAACTTAACATAATAAGAGAATAAATAACATAAACAAAAGCAAACATAATAAATATAAAAAATATATTAAACAAAATAAATGAAACACACACAAACGAATGTTAAACAACAAGCAAAATTAAATCAAATAAAGGCATACATGTATATGCTTATTTATGTATGTGTGCGCATGTATATACATGCACATATACTTAAAATAAAATAACACAAATTACATGAAATAGACTTATAATATACATATACAATAATGCAAATTACAATAATAATATAAATACAGACAATTGAAGACAATAACAAAAATTAATTTACATAATAATAAATACACAAGCAACTAAATAAATTAAACATAAAAAATATAATATTAAGCTGGACCAAGTTGATGGAGCTCCTCATGGCGATAACACAGCGCGAAAGTACATGGAAAATGAAATAATCAAACAACATTAGAGAAATATGACAAATATAATAAATTCACACAACATCACAAAAACTTACCTGGATCACTGGAGTACCTAATGGCTGGCTCTTCTGAGAATGTGCACAGGATACAATTCTCCTGACGTATCCAAACTACAGTAGTACCTGGAATAAATGGACAAAATTAAAAACATATACACAATAATTCAAACTACAAACGCAAACTTAAAACCGAATACAGAACCATACAGAGGTGAGAAATCCAACTAAACGTCATAATAATAGATAATAATACTAC
Organism: Drosophila silvestris; assembly: GCA_035043445.1. Classification (NCBI taxonomy): domain Eukaryota; kingdom Metazoa; phylum Arthropoda; class Insecta; order Diptera; family Drosophilidae; genus Drosophila; species Drosophila silvestris. The sequence continues at coordinate 12,387 of JAWNMZ010000160.1, forward strand.
AAATAACTGATAATAAGAAAAATACTAATACATCCAAATAAAAAAATCAATTAAAATTAAAAGCAAATATAATACAATATAAAAAAAAACAACGATACCACTCACCTGATCAATCGGCGTATCCAGAAGGCAACTCCTGAGCAATCAGCTTGACGAAATGACCATCGGCAATCGTCTCTATGCTGCTGCCGCGGCTAAAAATCAGCTGTTGCAAATATACCTACCCAAAAATCCAGACGACGCAACAAATTCCGGCTACTCCAGCATATGACCATCATGAAGACTCCTCGGCGTCAGCTCCACATCCAGTACCTGAAAAAATATGTATTGTTAAAAATTTAATAATAAGCAGGCAAATGTGTAAAACAGCTGCTGCAGACACAACCAGCAGCCACCTCAAAACAACTCCCCCAGTCCATCGGTGACCAAGGCATCAATTTATCATCCTATGCCTGAAATGAATCAAAATATTATTTATTAATTATCAATAAGCAAATGTAAAATGTAAACAACAAATAAGTGTGACCAGCACGCAAGTTACTCATTTTGGCAGACTGGTGCTCCCAACCTGTTGCAATACCAAACTGTCATTTAGTATTTTAAAAAATTCGGGCAACTGTTTGTGCCATTTGTATAGTATACAATAAGCCATTTTTTATTGTTACAATTCAAATTTGTATTAGTTGCCAATATATAATGGTACAAATTTAAATAAAGTGGCCATCAATGTCAAAGCTGATGTGCTAACCGTGTGATTAAAAAGTTTTGCTATTAAAAAAAGCTGACGAGCAAGTTTTGTTATTAAAAAAAATATGTGCTAGCCTCGTGATTAAAAATATTAACAAATTTAAAAAAATGTATATTAATAAAAAACAAAAAAGGTATTAAATAAAAGGAAGTGACAGTGCACCAAGAACAGGATGCAGTCGATACGGTGTCGCTCCTGCCGGGACAGCCTTGGACATGTCCACACGGCCATTTGGAGGAGCATCAATTGACTTTTGAAGCAATGTTTGTCCACGAAGATGGAGGCGCCGCACGCGCTGCAATGGACTCGGTGCTCGAACAGTCCATGGTGGAAAAAAATGTAAGACCAAAGCAATCACACACATCTATACGAAATGAAAGACCAAAGCCATCGCCAATTCAGCCAGCGTCTAACGAAAGTGGGAGAAAGAGCGGAACTCCGCAAATTTCCCGTACTTTATCTGACGCAATATCCCCTCCAACGAAGGATGCCAAAAAGCAAGCAGCAACGATGGAAAGAGACGACGATAGGTGCGCGCGCAATCACCCATACGCGCAACTGAGGCAGACAATGCTTGGTTTTAAAAAATTGGCGCCGACTTCAATTTCCCCTTATACACACACTACAGCAACTAATATATGGACACATACAAACACCACGCTTACAACAAAAACACTCTCCCCGCTAGTTACACACACTCTCACAAACAAACTATGGACAATAGCCAATGCAAACGGCACACACACAACATTACAAGCAACACATCCAAACACACAAATGGAATCAAACACAAATGCCAATAATTTAGGCGCGCATCAGCAGTATCAACACAATGGCAACTCTACAACAATTTCAAGAACATGTGACAATGCAAAAAGCACACACAACAACACATTCAAACCAACATACATTTGGCGCGCAGCAGCAGCAGCAGCAACACAACAACAACCAATTAATAACGACAACAGCAACTACAAGTGACAGTGCAAACAACATACACTGTGCAAAACAATTAGCGAATACAAATACTAATACGGATAATTAAATAAATACTAATAATTCTGACGCCCTTCAGCAATAACACAAGACAAATTCAACATCTAGAAAGAACCTACTGCCAATTCTATCGCGATCTTCACCAACGAGGAGCAGTATGACAACAACAAATGCTATCAACAATAACGTGGTACATAGTTGAAAGCGTCTCTAAGAATAAACATGCAGTCAAAATGCACAAGAGATAGTAATGTCGAAAACTCAGCGTAGTCATGGGTACAACGTTTCGGGCAGCTACGCTCAATAATGAAACGCTACTGCAGTCAGACCGTTCAAGTCTTCATGAAGTGCTGCAGTCGAAGTCGTCCTATCGCAAGCGAAACTGCACATGCAAAGCTCGTCAAGAGCTGCGAAGCATGCTGAAGGTGTGCCAACTGCTACAAGGGCTGTCCAGCCTACAAAGAAGCACGTGCCAGACTCAGGGCGAATAGAGTCGTTACAGAAGAGTTCCAGGACAGACACTCTCGTCACAAAAACCAGCATAAAATGGCAGTTAATCCTCCTCGCCATATACCGCCACCAACACGGACAAAGCAACTCCAAACTGTTGAAAAACGGATCCAATCTCCAACTGCAAATAAACAGACAGGTGGACTTCTTCGACGACGAATATATGCTATCACCCTAATAACCAGATAGCATAGCAATAACCAAAAACATAAGTACCTGAAAAGAACAATTAAAAACATAAATAAATAAAACTAACAAAATATAATAAATACACATGCTGCTAATACTACTTACCTGGATCAAAGATGCATCCAAAAGTATCGCCTATATCCATGACGCTCTCCCACAACAGCACATGGGAAAAGGGGAAAAAATGAGAACAAATAAACAAATAAATTAATATAATAAATAACAATATAATACAAAACATAAAATAACAATAAAGACTACAATATAAACAACAGAAATAATAACAACAAACTTAACATAATAAGAGAATAAATAACATAAACAAAAGCAAACATAGTAAATATAAAAAATATATTAAACAAAATAAATGAAACACACACAAACGAATGTTAAACAACAAACAAAATTAAATCAAATAAAGGCATACATGTATATGCTTATTTATGTATGTGTGCGCATGTATATACATGCACATATACTTAAAATAAAATAACACAAATTACATGAAATAGACTTATAATATACATATACAATAATGCAAATTACAATAATAATATAAATACAGACAATTGAAGACAATAACAAAAATTAATTTACATAATAATAAATACACAAGCAACTAAATAAATTAAACATAAGAAATATAATATTAAGCTGGACCAAGTTGATGAAGCTCTTCATGGCGATAACACAGCGCGAAAGTACATGGAAAATGAAATAATCAAACAACATTAGAGAAATATGACAAATATAATAAATTCACACAGCCACAAAAACTTACCTGGATCACTGGAGTACCTAATGGCTGGCTCTTCTGAGAATGTGCACAGGATACATTCTCCTGACGTATCCAAACTACGTAATATCTAAACTACATAATTCAACTAAACGCAACTACCGGGCCAACAAAGCATCGCTTCCGGAGCCATACGGGGGTGGGAAATCCGCTAGACGTCATAATGATATAATACCTGACAATAAATGGAAGCAAATACAAACATAAATAAAACCAAAACTAAAAATAATAATCACATAAATTAAAAATATAATATAAATGAAAACAAATAAAAACATAAAAAGGAAAAAAAAGATAACAATAGAAATAATACTACCAATCACTGATAATAAGAATAATACTAATACATCCAATAAAAAAAGCAATTAAATGTAAAAGCAAATATAATACAATATAAAAAAAACAATAATACCACTCACCTGATCAATCGGCGTATCCAGAAGCCAACTCCTGAGCAATCAGCTTGACGAAATGACCATCGGCAATCGTCTCCAAGTACATGCAAAGAAAGAAAAATATACATTATTGACGTCCATGCTGCTGCCGCGGCTAAAAATCAGCTGTTGCAAATATACCTACCCAAAAATCCAGACGACGCAACAAATTCCGGCTACTCCAGCATATGACCATCATGAAGACTCCTCGGCGTCAGCTCCACATCCAGTACCTGAAAAAATATGTATTGTTAAAAACTTAATAATAAGCAGGCAAATGTGTAAAACAGCTGCTGCAGACACAACCAGCAGCCACCTCAAAACAACTCCCCCAGTCCATCGGTGACCAAGGCATCAATTTATCATCCTATGCCTGAAATGAATCAAAATATTATTTATTAATTATCAATAAGCAAATGTAAAATGTAAACAACAAATAAGTGTGACCAGCACGCAAGTTACTCATTTTGGCAGACTGGTGCTCCCAACCTGTTGCAATACCAAACTGTCATTTAGTATTTTAAAAAATTCGGTCAACTGTTTGTGCCATTTGTATAGTATACAATAAGCCATTTTTTATTGTTGCAATTCAAATTTGTATTAGTTGCCAATATATAATGGTACAAATTTAAATAAAGTGGCCATCAGTGTCAAAGCTGATGTGCTAACCGTGTGATTAAAAAGTGTTGCTATTAAAAAAAGCTGACGAGCAAGTTTTGCTATTAAAAAAAAGATGTGCTAGCCTAGTGATTAAAAATATTAACAAAATTAAAAATTAAACTTGTATTAATTAATAAAAAACAAAAAAGTTATTAAATAAATGGAAGTGACAGTGCACCAAGAACAGGATGCAGTCGATACGGTGTCGCTCCTGCGGGACAGCTTTGGACATGGCCACGCGATCAATTGGAGGAGCATCGACTGACTTTTGAAGCAATGTTTGTTCACGAAGATGGAGGCGCCGCACGCGCTGCAATGGACTCGGTGCTCGAACAGTTCATGGTGGAAAAAAATGTAAGACCAAAGCCATCACACACACCTATTGGATCAGCCGATAACAACGCCAGTTTTCAAGAGTTGCCTTGCTATTAAGCTGCATCAGGAAGCACGCCACATGGAAGGTGAAAAAGAAATGGACAAACACAAACAACAACATGACAACATGGAACAGCAGCCACTCCAGCAACTACGACCCGAAAATGGACAACAAGATGATGAGCGCACGAAGCAGCAGGCACTCGAACATAATATCCATCAATTAATGGATAATCACTCAAAGAAAATGCCTTCTATTTTCCTGGCTTTAGTTGAGTCAATTGTGCCTCTTCTGGAAAGACTGTCCAGTTTGCTTGACGTGGGCAAATATGTGACGAAGGCGACAGCAAGCCATGGTCTCCGTATCCAATGCGAAGACAGACGAACTTTCAAAGCAATCCAGACAGATGATGAAGATGGCATACAGACTCACACACACCAGATGCGCAATGGAAAAGGATTCAGGGTCATCATCCGCAGACTCCAGTTGGGCTTCAGAACGAGATTTTCCAGAGCAATGCAACACAGATTCTCTAGAAGACAATTAAACATTTTTGAAGTAAAAATTGCTACTAGAGAAGATGGAAGTCATAAACAAATACTCACCGTGAAGAAACTGGGATATCGATCTGTGGATATCGAGAGACAGGCTAAGTCGCTCAATACAGTATAATGTCACCGCTACAGGCGTTTGGGCACACTAAGAACTACTGCAGTCAACCGTTCGTCTTCATGAAGTGTGCAGGCGAGCATCCTTCGACGAAATGCCCAAAGCCGAGACTGGAAGATGCCAAGTGTGCCAACTGCGGGAGCGCACATGTCAGCTGCTACAAGGGCTGTCCAGCCTACAAAGAAGCACGTGCCAGACTCAGGGCGAATAGAGTCGTTACAGAAGAGTTCCAGGACAGACACTCTCGTCACAAAAACCAGCATAAAATGGCAGTTAATCCTCCTCGCCATATACCGCCAACACCGCCAACGCGGACAAAGCAACTCCAAACTGTTGAAAAACGGATCCAATCTCCAACTGCAAATAAACAGACATGTGGACCTTCTTCGACGACGAATATATGCTATCACCCTAATAACCAGATAGCATAGCATAGCAATAACCAACAACACAAGTACCTGAAAAGAAAAATTAAAAACATAAATATATAAAACTAACAAAATATAATAAATACATACGCTGCTAATGCTACTTACCTGCATCAAAGATGCATCCAAAAGTATCGCCTATATCCATGACGCTGTCCCGCAACAGCACATGGGAAAAGGGGAAAAAATGAGAACAACTAAACAAATAAATTAATATAATAAATAACAAGTGTAATATAAAACATAAAATAACAATAAAGACTACAATATAAACAACAGAAATAATAACAACAAACTTAACATAATAAGAGAATAAATAACATAAACAAAAGCAAACAAAATAAATATAAAAAATATATTAAACAAAATAAATGAGACACACACAAACGAATGTTAAACAACAAACAAAATTAAATCAAATAAAGGCATACATGTATATGCTTATTTATGGATGTGTGCGCATGTATATACATGCACATATACTTAAAATAAAATAACACAAATTACATGAAATAGACTTATAATATACATATACAATAATGCAAATTACAATAATAATATAAATACAGACAATTGAAGACAATAACAAAAATTAATTTACATAATAATAAATACACAAGCAACTAAATAATTTAAACATAAAAAATATAATATTAAGCTGGACCAAGTTGATGGATATCGCCTCATGGCGATAACACAGCGCGAAAGTACATGGAAAATAAAATAATCAAACAACATTAGAAAAATATGGCAAATATAATAAATTCACACAACACCACAAAAACTTACCTGGATCACTGGAGTACCTAATGGCTGGCTCTTCTGAGAATGTGCACAGGATACAATTCTCCTGACGTATCCAAGCTACAGTAGTACCTGGAATAAATGGACAAAATTAAAAACATATACACAATAATTCAAATTACAAACGCAACTTACCGGGCCAACAAAGCATCGCCTCCGGAGCCCAACGGAGGTGGCAAGTCCGCTAGACGTCATAATGATATAATACCTGCAATAAATGGAAGAAAATACAAACATAAATAAAACCAAAACTGAAAATAATAATCACACAAATTAAAAATATAATATAAATGAAAACGAATAAAAACATAAATGGGAAAAAAAGATAACAATAGAAATAATACTACCAATCAGTGATAATAAGAATAATACTAATACATCCATAAAAAAAGCAATTAAATGTAAAAGCAAATATAATACAATATAAAAAAAAAACAATTATACCACTCACCTGATCAATGGGCGTATCCAGAAGGCAACTCCTGAGCAATCAGCTTGACGAAATGACCATCGGCAACCGTCTCCAAGTACATGCAAAGAAAGAAAAATATACATTATTGACGTCCATGCTGCTGCCGCGACTAAAAATCAGCATGTTGCAAATATACCTACCCAAAAATCCAGACGACGCAACAAATTCCGGTTAATCCAGCATATGACCATCATGAAGACTCCTCGGCGTCAGCTCCACATCCAGTACCTGAAAAAATATTTATTGTTAAAAACTTAATAATAGCAGACAAATGTGTAAAACAGCTGCTGCAGACACAACCAGCAGCCACCTCAAAACAACTCCCCCAGTCCATCGGTGACCAAGGCATCAATTTATCATCCTATGCCTGAAATAAATCAAAATATTATTTATTAATTATCAATAAGCAAATGTAAAATGTAAACAACAAATAAGTGTGACCAGCACGCAAGTTACTCATTTTGGCAGACTGGTGCTCCCAACCTGTTGCAATACCAAACTGTCATTTAGTATTTTAAAAAATTCGGTCAACTGTTTGTGCCATTTGTATAGTATACAATAAGCCATTTTTTTATTGTTGCAATTCAAATTTGTATTAGTTGCCAATATATAATGGTACAAATTTAAATAAAGTGGCCATCAGTGTCAAAGCTGATGTGCTAACCGTGTGATTAAAAAGTGTTGCTATTAAAAAAAAGCTGCCGACCAAGTTTTGCTATTAAAAAAATATGTGCTAGCTTAGTGATTCAAAATATTACAAAATTAAATATTAAACTTATATTAATTAATAAAAAACAAAAAAGTAACTAAATAAATGGAAGTGACAGTGCACCAAGAAGAGGATGCAGTAGATACACGGCCATTTGGAGGAGCATCAATTGACATGGACACTTTTGAAGCAATGTTTGTTCACGAAGGTGGAGGCGCCGCACGCGCTCAGTGGACTCGGTGCTCGAACAGTTCATGGTGGAAAAAAATGTAAGACCAAAGCCATCACACACACCTATTGGATCAGCCGATAACAACGCCAGTTTTCAAGAGTTGCCTTGCTATTAAGCTGCATCAGGAAGCACGCCACATGGAAGGTGAAAAAGAAATGGACAAACACAAACAACAACATGACAACATGGAACAGCAGCCACTCCAGCAACTACGACCCGAAAATGGACAACAAGATGATGAGCGCACGAAGCAGCAGGCACTCGAACATAATATCCATCAATTAATGGATAATCACTCAAAGAAAATGCCTTCTATTTTCCTGGCTGTTAGTTGAGTCAATTGTGCCTCTTCTGGAAAGACTGTACAGTTTGCTTGACGTGGGCAAATATGTGGCGAAGGCGACAGCAAGCCATGGTCTCCGTATCCAATGCGAAGACATACGAACTTTCAAAGCAATCCAGACAGATAATGAAGATGGCATACAGACTCACACACAACAGATGCGCAGTGGAAAAGGATTCAGGGTCATCATCCGCAGACTCCACCACAGTCAGTTGGGCTTCAGAACGAGATTTTCCAGAGCAATGCAACACAGATTCTCTAGAAGACAATTAAACATTTTTGAAGTAAAAATTGCTACTAGAGAAGATGGAAGTCATAAACAAAAACTCACCGTAAAGAAACTGGGATACCAACCTGTGGATATCGAGAGACAGGCTAAGTCGCTCAATACATGTATAACGCCACCGCTGTCAGGCTTTTGGGCACACTAAGAACTACTGCAGTCAACCGTTCGTCTTCATGAAGTGTGCAAGCGAGCACCCTTCGACGAAATGCGCAAAGCCTAGACTGGAAGATGCCAAGTGTGCCAACTGCGGGAGCGCACATGTCAGCTGCTACAAGGGCTGTCCAGCCTACAAAGAAGCACGTGCCAGACTCAGGGCGAATAGAGTCGTTACAGAAGAGTTCCAGGACAGACACTCTCGTCACAAAAACCAGCATAAAATGGCAGTTAATCCTCCTCGCCACACACACAGCAACTCCAAACTGTTGAAAAACGGATCCAATCTCCAACTGCAAATAAACAGACAGGTGGACTTCTTCGACGACGAATATATGCTATCACCCTAATAACCAGATAGCATAGCAATAACCAAAAACATAAGTACCTGAAAAGAACAATTAAAAACATAAATAAATAAAACTAACAAAATATAATAAATACACATGCTGCTAATACTACTTACCTGGATCAAAGATGCATCCAAAAGTATCGCCTATATCCATGACGCTCTCCCGCAACAGCACATGGGAAAAGGGGAAAAAATGAGAACAAATAAACAAATAAATTAATATAATAAATAACAATATAATATAAAACATAAAATAACAATAAAGACTACAATATAAACAACAGAAATAATAACAACAAACTTAACATAATAAGAGAATAAATAACATAAACAAAAGCAAACATAGTAAATATAAAAAATATATTAAACAAAATAAATGAAACACACACAAACGAATGTTAAACAACAAACAAAATTAAATCAAATAAAGGCATACATGTATATGCTTATTTATGTATGTGTGCGCATGTATATACTTGCACATATACTTAAAATAAAATAACACAAATTACATGAAATAGACTTATAATATACATATACAATAATGCAAATTACAATAATAATATAAATACAGACAATTGAAGACAATAACAAAAATTAATTTACATAATAATAAATACACAAGCAACTAAATAAATTAAACATAAAAATATAATATTAAGCTGGACCAAGTTGATGGAGCTCCTCATGGCGACTTAACACAACGAGAAAATACATATAATAAATTCACACAACATCACAAAAATATGGATCACTGGAGTACCTAATGGCTGGCTCTTCTGAGAATGTGCACAGGATACAATTCTCCTGACGTATCCAAGCTACCTAGTAATAAATGGACAAAATTAAAAACATATACACATATAATTCAAACTACAAACGCAACTTACCGGGCCAACAAAGCATCGCTTCCGGAGCCATACGGGGGTGGGAAATCCGCTGGACGTCATAATGATATAATAACTGACAATAAATGGAAGAAAATACAAACATAAATAAAACCAAAACTAAATATAATAATCACACAAATTAAAAATAGAACATAAATGAAAACAAATAAAAACATGAAAAGGAAAAAAAAGATAACAATATAAATAATACTACCAATCACTGATAATAAGAGTAATACTAATACATCCATAAAAAAAGCAATTAAATGTAAAAGCAAATATAATACAATATAAAAAAACAATAATACCACTCACCTGATCAATCGGCGTATCCAGAAGCCAACTCCTGAGCAATCAGCTTGACGAAATGACCATCGGCAACCGTCTCCAAGTACATGCAAAGAAAGAAAAATATACATTATTGACGTCCATGCTGCTGCCGCGACTAAAAATCAGCATGTTGCAAATATACCTACCCAAAAATCCAGACGACGCAACAAATTCCGGTTAATCCAGCATATGACCATCATGAAGACTCCTCGGCGTCAGCTCCACATCCAGTACCTGAAAAAATATTTATTGTTAAAAACTTAATAATAAGCAGGCAAATGTGTAAAACAGCTGCTGCAGACACAACCAGCAGCCACCTCAAAACAACTCCCCCAGTCCATCGGTGACCAAGGCATAAATTTATCATCCTATGCCTGAAATAAATCAAAATATTATTTATTAATTATCAATAAGCAAATGTAAAATGTAAACAACAAATAAGTGTGACCAGCACGCAAGTTACTCATTTTGGCAGACTGGTGCTCCCAACCTGTTGCAATACCAAACTGTCATTTAGTATTTTAAAAAATTCGTGCAACTGTTTGTGCCATTTGTATAGTATACAATAAGCCATTTTTTTATTGTTGCAATTCAAATTTGTATTAGTTGCCAATATATAATGGTACAAATTTAAATAAAGTGGCCATCAGTGTCAAAGCTGATGTGCTAACCGTGTGATTAAAAAGTGTTGCTATTAAAAAAAAGCTGACGACCAAGTTTTGCTATTTGTTTGTGTATGT
>JAWNMZ010000161.1:0-60914 GCA_035043445.1 Drosophila silvestris
GTTGATAGCATTTTTTTGTAGTGGTACAGTTGTCCCATACGTTATAACGCAACATCACTATAACAGGTATTAAATTTTATTATTTCGCGCTGTTTTAGTCATACGTTTTCATCTAACATCTACGCATTTTTCCTGGTCACATTAATTTCACATTTTGTATTGGACACCACCTGAATTAGAGTACGATGTAATAACATAATACTTATGTTGACATTTTATGTAGTAGTAGAGTGGTCCCATACGTTATTACCCAACAAGTATTTAACATGTTAAGTTTTATTATTTCACATTTTTGTGTCATGCGTTATTATCTAACATCTAAGTTACATTTTTCATTACATAATTTCACATTGTGTATTGGACATGCACCTAATTGAATAATATTTAATACATAATATTTATGTTGACATTTTATGTAGTAGTACAGTTGTCCCATACGTTATTACCCAACATTAATTTAACGTGTTAAATTTTATTATTTCGCATTGTTTTAGTCCTACGTTTTCATCTAACATCTAAGTTACATATTTTCATTACATAATTTCACATTTTGTATTGGACAACACCTGATTGAATAATATTAATACATAATACTTATGTTGACATTTTATGTAGTGTAGAGTGGTCCCATACGTTATTACCTAACAAGTATTTAACATGTTAAATTTTATTATTTCACATTTTTTGTGTCATGCGTTATTATCTAACATCTAAGTTACATTTTTCATTACATAATTTCACATTTTGTATTGGACAACACCTAATTGAATAATATTTAATACATAATATTTATGTTGACATTTTATGTAGTGGTACAGTTGTCCTATACGTTATTACCCAACATTAATTTAACGTGTTAAATTTTATTATTTCGCGTTGTTTTAGTCATACGTTTTCATCTAACATCTAAGTTACATTTCTCATTACATACTTTCACATTTTGTATTGGACAACACCTGAGTGAATAATATTTAATACATAATATTTTTGTTGACATTATATGTAGTAGGAGAGTTGTCCCATACGTTATTACCCAACATTTATTTACCAAGTTAAATTTTATTACTTCACATTGTTTGTGTCATATGTTATTATCTTACATCTAATTTACATTTTTCATTATATAATTTCATATTTTTGTGTTGGACAACACTTAATTGAAAACTATTTGATGCATAATTTTTATTGTTGATAACATTTTTGGTAGTAGTAGAGTTATCCCAAACGTTGTTATTCAACATTTATATTACATGTTATAGTCTTTTTATACCAAATTGATTGTGTCATACGTTCTCATCTCACATCAATGTTACATGTTTCATGATATAAAATCACACTTTGTATCACAACAACACTTAATTGAATACAACATAATACATAATAATTTTGTTGATATCAATTTTTGGAGTAGTAGAGTTAGCTCATAAGTTGTTACCCAACATTTATATTACATATTTTAGTCTTATTATTTCACATTGTTTATGTCATACGTTATTATCTAACATCTAATTTACATTTTTCATTACATAATTTCACATCTTGTATTGGACCGCACTTAATTGAATACTATTCAATACATACTTTTTTTGTTGACAGCATTTTTTTGTTGGTAGCAGCATGTCTTAATACGTTATTACCCAACATTTATTTAACACGTTAAATTTTTATTATTTCGCATTGTTTTGTCATACGATAATATCTAACATCTCATTTACACTCTTCATTACATAATTTCACATTTTGTATGGGACTGCACTTAATTGAATACTATTCAATACTATACTTTTTGTTGACAGCATTTTTTTGTAGTGGTACAGTTGTCCCATACGTTATTACCCAACATTAATTTAACATATTAAATTTTATTATTTCGCATTGTTTTAGTTAGTACGTTTTCATCTAACATCTACGTTACATTTCTCATTACATAATTTCACATTTTGTATTGGACAACACCTAATTGTGTAATATTTAATACATAATATTTATGTTGACATTATATGTAGTAGGAGTTGTCCCATACGTTATTACCTACCAATATTTATATAACATAGCAAATTTTATTACATCACATTGTTTGTGTCATATGTTATCATCTTACATCAGCTGTAGATTTTCATTATACACTTTCATTTTTTAGTGTTGGTCAATACTTAATTGAAAACCATTTGATGCATAATTTTTATTGTTGATAACATTTTTTGGTAGTAGTAGAGGTATCCCCAACGTTGTTATCCAACATTTATATTATATGTTTTGTCTTTTTATACCATATTGATTGTGTCATACGTTGTTATCTCACATTAATGTTACATGTTTCATGATATGAAATCACAATTTGTATCCAACAAACACTTAATTGAATACAATATAAGTACATAATCATTTTGTTGATATCAATCTTTGTAGTAGTAGAGTTGTCTCATAAGTTGTTACCCAACATTTATATTACATTTTTAGTCTTATTACCTCACATTGTTTATGTCATACATTATTATCTAACATCTAATTGACATTTTTCATTACATAATTTCACATTTTGTATTGGACTGCACTTAATTGTATACTATTCAATAAATACTTTTCTTGTTGACAGCATTTTTTTGTAGTGGTACAGTTGTCCCATACGTTATAACGCAACATTACTATAACATATTAAATTTTATTATTTCGCGTTGTTTTAGTCATACGTTTTCATCTAACATCTAAGTTACATTTTTCATTACATAATTTCACATTTTGTATTGGACAACACCTAATTGAATAATATTTAATACATAATATTTATGTTGTCATTTTATGTAGTAGTAGAGTTGTCCCATACGTTATTACCCAACATTTATTTAACATGTTACATTTCATTATTTCACACTGATTGTGTCATCCGTTATTATCTAACATCTAATTTCCATTATTCAGTATATAATTTCACATGTTGTGTTGGACAACACTTAATTTAAAACTTTTCAGTACATACTTTTTTGTTGACAGCATTGTTTTGTAGTGTTACAGTTGTCCCATACGTTATTACCCAACATTTATTTAACATGTTAAATTTGTTATTCACATTGTTTGTCGTACGTTATTATCTAACATCTAATTTACATTTTTCATTATATAATTTCACATTTTGTGTTGACAACACTTAATTGAAAACTATGTGATGCATAATTTTTATTGTTGAAAACATTTTTGTAGTAGTAGAGTTATCCCAAACGTTGTTATCCAACAGTTATATTGTATGTTTTATCTCTTTATACCAAATTGATTTTGTCATACGTTCTTATCTCACATCAATATTACATGTTTCATGACATAAATCCACAATTTGTATGTAACAATACTCAATTGAATATAATACAATACAATATAATACCTAATAATTTTGTTGACATCAATTTTTGTAGTAGGAGAGTTATCTCATAAGTTGTTACCCAACATTTATATTACATTTTTAGTCTTATTATTTCACATTGTCTATGTCATATACGTTACTATCTAACATCTAATTTTGCATTTTTCATTACACAATTTCACATTTTGTATTGGACTGCACTTAATTGAATACTATTTTGTACATACTTTTTGTTGACAGCATTTTTTTGTAGTGGTACAGTTGTCCCATACGTTATTACCTAACATTTATTTAACATGTTAAATTGTATTATTTTGTATTGTTTTAGTCATACGATATTATCTAACAGCTAATTGACATTTTTCATTACATAATTTCACATTTTGTATTGGACTGCATTTAATTGAATACTATTCAATACATACTTTTTATGTTGACAGCATTTTTTTGTAGTGGTACAGTTGTCCCATACATGTTATTACCGAACATTTATTTAACATGTTGAATTGTATTATATTGCATTGTTTTGCTCATACGATATTATCTAACAGCTAATTGACATTTTTCATTACATAATTTCACAATTTCAGTATTGGACTGCATTTAATTGAATACTATTTAATACTTTTTGAATTACATAATTTCACATTTGGTATTAGAGCGCACTTAGTTGAATACTATGTAATACATAATATTTTTGTTAACATTATATGTAGTAGTAGAGTTGTCCCATACGTTATTACCTAACATTTATTTAACATGTTAAATTTTATTATTTCACATTTTTTGTGTCATGCGTTATTATCTAACATCTAAGTTACATTTTTCATTACATAATTTCACATTTTGTATTGACAACACCTAATTGAATAATATTTAATACATAATATTTATGTTGACATTTTTATGTAGTGGTACAGTTGTCCCATACGTTATTACCTAACATTAATTTAACGTGTTAAATTTTATTATTTCGCATTGTTTTAGTCCTACGTTTTTCATCTAACATCTAAGTTACATTTTTCATTACATAGTTTCACATTTTGTATTGGACAACACCTGATTGAATAATATTTAATACATAATATTTTTGTTGACATTATACGTAGTAGTAGAGTTGTCCCATACGCTATTACCCAACATTTATTTACCAAGTTAAATTTTATTACTTCACATTGTTTGTGTCATATGTTATCTTACATCTAATTTACATTTTTCATTATATAATTTTATATTTTGTGTTGGACAACACTTAATTGAAAACTATTTGATGCATAATTTTAATTGTTGATAACATATTTTGGTAGTAGTAGAGTTATCCCAAACGTTGTTATTCAACATTTATATTACATGTTATGTCTTTTTATACCAAATTGATTGTGTCATACGTTCTCATCTCACATCAATGTTACATGTTTCATGATATAAAATCACAATTTGTATCCAACAACACTTAATTGAATACAACATAATACATAATAATTTTGTTGATATCAATTTTTGGAGTACTAGAGTTAGCTCATAAGTTGTTACCCAACATTTATATTACATTTTTAGTCTTATTATTTCACATTGTTTATGTCATACGTTATTATCTAACATCTAATTTACATTTTTCATTACATAATTTCACATCTTGTATTGGACTGCACTTAATTGAATACTATTCAATACATACTTTTTTTGTTGACAGCATTTTTTGTAGTGGTACAGTTGCCCGCATAACGTTATTACCCAACATTTATTTAACATGTTAAATTTTATTATTTTGCATTGTTTTGTCAGTAACGATAATATCTAACATCTCATTTACATTTTTCATTACATAATTTCACATTTTGTATTGGATCAGCACTTAATTGAATACTATTCAATACATACTTTTTTTGTTGACAGCATTTTTTTGTAGTGGTACAGTTGTCCCATACGTTATTACCCAACATTAATTTAACATATTACATTTTATTATTTCTGCATTGTTTTAGTTATACGTTTTCATCTAACATCTAAGTTACATTTTTCAGTACATAATTACACACTTTGTATTGACAACACCTAATTGAATAATATTTAATACATAATATTTATGTTGATATTTTATGTAGTAGTAGAGGTGTCCCATACGTTATTACCCAACATTTATTTAACATATTAAATTTTATTATTTCACATTTTTTGTGTCATGTGTTATTATCTAACATCGAATTTAGCGTATTTTCATTATATAATTTCACATTTTGTGTTGGACAACACCTCAATTGAATAATATTTAATACAGTACATATATGTTAACATTTTATGTAGTGTACAGTTGTCCCATACGTTATTACCTAACATTAATTTAACGTGTTAAATTTTATTATTTCTGCATTGTTTTAGTCATACGTTTTCATCTAACATCTAAGTTACATTTCTCGATCACATAGTTTCATATTTTGTATTGGACAACACCTGAGTGAATAATATTTAATACATAATATTTTTGTTGACATTATACGTAGTAGGAGATTGTCCATACGTGTTATTACCCAACATTTATTTACCAAGTTAAATTTTATTACTTCACATTGTTTGTGTCATATGTTATTATCTTATATCTAATTTACATTTTTCATTATATAATTTCATATTTAGTTGGACAACACTTAATTGAAAACTATTTGATGCATAATTTTTATTCTTGATAACATTTTTTGGTAGTAGTAGAGTTATCCCAAACGTTGTTATTCAACATTTATATTACATGTTATGTCTTTTTATACCAAATTGATTGTGTCATACGTTCTCATCTCACATCAATGTTACGTGTTTCATGATATAAAATCACAATTTGTATCCAACAACACTTAATTGAATACAACATAATACATAATAATTTTGTTGATATCAATTTTTGGAGTAGTAGAGTTGGCTCATAAGTTGTTACCCAACATTAATATTACATTTTTAGTCTTATTATTTCACATTGTTTATGTCATATCGTTATTATCTAACATCTAATTTACATTTTTCATTACATAATTTCACATCTTGTATTGACTGCACTTAATTGAATACTATTCAATACATACTTTTTTTGTTGAGAGCATTTTTTTGTAGTGGTACAGTTGCCCCATACGTTATTACCCAACATTTGTTTAACATGTTAAATTTTTATTATTTCGCATTGTTTTGTCATACGTTATTATCTAACATCTAATTTACATTTTTCACTATACATTTCACATCTTGTATTGATCTGCACTTAATTGAATACTATTCAATACATACTTTTTTTGTTGACAGCATTTTTTTGTAGTGGTACAGTTGTCCCATACGTTATTACCCAACATTATCTAACATATTAAATTTTATTATTTCGCATTGTTTTAGTTATACGTTTTCATCTAACATCTAAGTTACATTTTTCATTACATAATTTCACACTTTGTATTGGACAACACCTAATTGAATAATATTTAATACATAATATTTATGTTCACATTTTATGTAGTAGTAGAGGTGTCCCATACGTTATTACCCAACATTAATTTAATATGTTAAATTTTATTATTTCGCATTGTTTTAGTCATATGTTTTCATCTAACATCTACGTTACATTGTCATTATTAATTTCATCATTTTGTATTGACAACACCTAATTGTGTAATATTTAATACATAATATTTATGTTGACATTATATGTAGTAGTGGAGTTGTCCCTACATGTTATTACCTAACATTTATATAACATGCTAAATTTATTACTTCACATTGTTTGTGTCATATGTTATCATCTTACATCTAATGTACATTTTCATTATACACTTTCATTTTTTGTGTTGGTCAACACTTAATTGAAAAATATTTGATGCATAATTTTTATTATTGATAACATTTTTTGGTAGTAGTAGAGTGTATCCCCAACGTTGTTATCCAACATTTATATTACATGTTTTGTCTTTTTATACCATATTGATTGTGTCATACGTTGTTATCTCACATTAATGTTACATGTTTCATGATATGAAATCACAATTTGTATCCAACAACACTTAATTGAATACAACATAATACATGAATAATTTTGTTGATATCAATTTCTTGTAGTAGTAGAGTTGTCTCATAAGTTGTTACACCAACATTTATATTACATTTTTAGTCTTATTACCTCACATTGTTTATGTCATACATTATTATCTAACATCTAATTGACATTTTTCATTACATATATTTCACTTTTGTACTGGATCTGCACTTAATTGTATACTATTCAATAAATACTTTTCTTGTTGACAGCATTTTTTTGTAGTGGTACAGTTGTCCCATACGTTATAACGCAACATTACTATAAATATTAATTTTTTCTTTCTGCGATGTTCTACGTTTATTACATTTTCCAATATAATTTCACATCTCCGATTACATTAATTAGTCTTATTATTTCAACGCTTGTTTATGTCATACGTTATTCATCTATACATCATAATGTTACATTTTTCATTACATAATTTACACATTTTGTATTGGACAACACCTAATTGAATAATATTTAATACATACATATTTATGTTGATCATTTTATGTAGTAGTAGAGTTGTCCCATACGTTATTACCCAACATTTATTTAACATGTTACATTTCATTATTTCACACTGATTGTGTCATCCGTTATTATCTAACATCTAATTTCCATCTTTCAGTACATAATTTCACATGTTTGTGTTGGACAAACACTTAATTGAATAACTATTCAGTACATACTTTTTGTTGACAGCATTGTTTTGTAGTGGTAGCAGTTGTCCCATACGTTATTACCCAACATTATATTTAACATGTTAAATTGTATTATTTTGCATTTATTTAGTCATACGTTATTATCTAACATCTAATTTACATTTTTCATTATATAATTTCACATTTTGTGTTGACAACACTTAATTGAAGACTATGTTGATGCATAATTTTTATTGTTGAAAACATTTTTTGTAGTAGTAGAGTTATTCCAAACGTTGCGGCTCAACATTTATATTACATGTTATGTCTTTTTATACCAAATTGATTGTGTCATACGTGTTCATCTCACATCAATGTTACATGTTTCATGATATAAAATCACAATTTGTATCCAACAACACTTAATTGAATACAATATAATACATAATAATTGTTGATATCAATTTTTGTAGTAGAGTTGTCTCAGTTGTTACCAACATTTATATTACATTTTTAGTCTTATTATTTCACATTGTTTATGTCATACGTTATTATCTAACATCTAATTTACATTTTTCATTACATAACTTCACATTTTGTATTGGACTGCACTTAATTGAATACTATTCAATACATACTTATTTTGTTGACAGCATTTTTTTGTAGTGGTACAGTTGTCCCATACGTTATTACCCAACATTAATCCTAACATATTAAATTTTATTATTTCGCGTTGTTTTAGTCATACGTTTTCATCTAACATCTAAGTTACATTTTTCATTACATAATTTCACATTTTGTATTGGACAACACCTAATTGTAATAATATTTAATACTAATATTTATGTTGTACATTTCTATGTAGTAGTAGAGGTGTCCCATACGTTATTACCCAACATTTATTTAACATGTTAAATTTATTATTTCACATTGTTTGTGTCATACTTATTATCTAACATCGAATTTACATTTTTCATTATATAATTTCACATTTTGTGTTGACAACACTTAATTGAAAGATCATTTGATGGATCATTTTTATTGTTGATAACATTTTTTGGTAGTAGTAGAGTTATCCCAAACGTTGTTATCCAACATTTATATTACATGTTTTGTCTTTTTATACCATATTGATTGTGTCATACGTTGTTGTATCTCACATCAATGTTACATGTTTACATGATATAAAATCACACTTTGTATCCAACAACACTTAATTGAATACAATATAATACATAACAATTTTGTTGATATCAATTTTTGTAGTAGTAGAGTTGTCTCAGTAAGTTGTTACCCAACATTTATATTACATTTTTAGTCTTATTACCTCACATTGTTTGTGTCATACATTATTATCTAACATCTAATTGACATTTTTCATCACATAACTCGCAATTTGTATTGGACTGCACTTAATTGCATACTATGGTACATATTTGATGCATATATTTTTATTGTTGATAACAGTTTTTGTAGTAGTAGAGTTATCTAGGCATAGCACCACAGTTATTACTCAACATTTATTTAACATGTTAAGATCTTTATTATTTTGCATTGTTTTGTCATACTATAATATCTAACATCTCATGTTACATTTTTCATTACATAACTTCACATTTTGTATTGGACTGCACTTAATTGAATAGTCAATAGCATACTTATTTTGTTGACAGCATTTTTGTAGTGGTACAGTTGTCCCATACGTTATTACCCAACATTACTTTAACATATTAAATTTTATTATTTCTGCATTGTTTTAGTCATACGTTTTCATCTAACATCTAAGTTACATTTTTCATTACATAATTTACATACTTTGTATTGACAACACCTAATTGAATAATATTTAATACATAATATTTATGTTGACATTATATGTAGTAGTATAGGTGTCCCATACGTTATTACCTCAACATTTATTTAACATGTTAAATTTTATTATTTCACATTGTTTGTGTCATGCGTTATTATCTAACATCTAATTTATCATTTTTCATTATATAATTTCACATTTTGTGTTGGACAACACTTAATTGAAGACTATTTGATGGATACATTTTTATTGTTGATAACATGTTTTGGTAGTAGTAGAGTTATCTCCAAACGTTGTTACCCAACATTTATATTACATGTTATAGTCTTATTATTTCACATTGATTTATGTCATACGTTCTTATCTAACATCTAATTTACATTTTTCATTACATAATTTCACATTTGTATGCTGACTGCACTTAATTGAATACTATTACAATACATACTATTTTTGTTGATAGCATTTTTTTGTAGTAGTAGAGTTGTCCCATTACGTTATTACCCAACATTAATTTAACATGTTAAATTTTATTATTTCATGTTGATTGTGTTAGTATGTTGCTATCTAACATTCATGTTACATTTTTCATTACATAATTTCACATCTTGTATTGACAACACCTAATTGTATACATATTTAATACATAATATTTATGTTGAACATTTATATGTAGTAGTGGAGTTGTCCCATACGTTATTACCCAACATTTATATAACACTGTTGAATTTTATTACTTCACATTGTTTGTGTCATATTTTATTATCCCACATCTAATGTACATTTTCATTATACAATTTCATTTTTTTGTTGGTCAACACTTAATTTAAAACTATTTGATGCATAACTTTTATTGTTGATAACATTTTGTTAGTAGTAGAGTTATCCCACCAAGTTGTTATCCAACATGTACATTACATGTTTTGTCTTTTTATACCATATTGATTGTGTCATACGGTGTTATCTCACATTAATGTTACATGTTTCATTGATATAAAATCACAATTTGTATTCAGACAACACTTAATTGAATACAATATAATACATAATATTTTTGTTGATATCAATTTTATGTAGTAGTAGAGTTGTCCCATACAGTTGTTACCCAACATTTATATTAACATTTTTAGTTTTATTACCTCACATTGTTTGTGTCATGCATTATATATCTAACATCTAATTGACATTTTTCATTACATAATTTCACATTTTGTATTGACAGCACCTAATTGAATACTATTCAATACATACTATTTCTTGTTGACGCATTTTTTTGTAGTGGTACAGT
Organism: Drosophila silvestris; assembly: GCA_035043445.1. NCBI lineage: Eukaryota > Metazoa > Arthropoda > Insecta > Diptera > Drosophilidae > Drosophila > Drosophila silvestris. Next base: position 11,152 of record JAWNMZ010000161.1, read on the forward strand.
TGTCCCATACGTTATAACGCAACATTACTTTAACATATTAAATTTTATTATTTCGCATTGTTTTAGTCATACGTTTTCATCTAACATCTAAGTTACATTTTTCATTACATAATTTCACATTTTGTATTGGACAACACCTAATTGAATAATATTTAATACATAATATTTATGTTGACATTTTATGTAGTAGTAGAGTTGTCCCATACGTTATTACCCAACATTTATTTACCATGTTAAATTTTATTATTTCACATTGTTTGTGTCATACGTTATTATCTAACATCTAATTTACATTTTTCATTATATAATTTCACATTTTGTGTTGGACAACACTTAATTGAAAACTATTTAATACATAATTTTTATTGTTGATAACATTTTTTGGTAGTAGTAGAGTTGTCCCATACGTTATTACCCAACATTTATATTAACATGTTAAATTTTATTATTTCACATTGATTTGTGTCATACGTTATTATCTAACATCAATGTTACATGTTTCATTATATAATTTCACAATTTGTATTCGACAACACTTAATTGAATACAATATAATACATAATAATTTATGTTGATATCATTTTTTGTAGTAGTAGAGTTGTCTCATACGTTATTACCCAATACTTATTTACATTGTTATTATATTGCATTGTTTATGTACATCTATTATTATCTACATTTATTGATACTTATGTCATTACATACTTGTTACAATTTGTAGTGGACTACACTTTAATCAATACTATTTACATTTTTTGCATTACATATATTTCTACATTTTGTATTAGAGCTGCACTTAATTGAATACTATTTAATACATAATATTTTTGTTGACAGCATTTTATGTAGTAGTACAGTTGTCCCATACGTTATTACCCAACATTTATTTAACATGTTAAATTTTATTATTTCACATTGTTTGTGTCATACGTTATTATCTAACATCTAAGTTACATTTTTCATTACATAATTTCACATTTTGTATTGGACAACACTTAATTGAATACTATTTAATACATACTTTTTATGTTGACAGCATTTTTGTGTAGTGGTACAGTTGTCCCATACGTTATTACGCAACATTAATTTAACATATTAAATTTTATTATTTCGCATTGTTTTAGTCATACGTTTTCATCTAACATCTAAGTTACATTTTTCATTACATAATTTCACATTTTGTATTGTACAACACCTAATTGAATAATATTTAATACATAATATTTATGTTGACATTTTATGTAGTAGTAGAGTTGTCCCATACGTTATTACCCAACATCTATTTAACATGTTAAATTTTATTATTTCGCATTGTTTTAGTCATACGTTATTCATCTAACATCTAATTTACATTTTTCATTACATAATTTCACATTTTGTATTGGACAACACCTAATTGAATAATATTTAATACATAATATTTATGTTGACATTATATGTAGTAGTAGAGTTGTCCCATACGTTATTACCCAACATTTATTTGACATGTTAAATTTTATTATTTCACATTGTTTGTGTCATACGTTATTATCTAACATCTAATTTACATTTTTCATTATATAATTTCACATTTTGTGTTGGACAACACTTAATTGAATAACTATTTAATACATAATATTTATTGTTGATAGCATTTTTGTAGTAGTAGAGTTGTCCCATACGTTATTACTCAACATTTATTTAACATGTTAATTTTATTATTTCACATTGTTTAGTCATACGTTATTATCTAACATCTAATTTACATTTTTCATTACATAATATCACATTTTGTATTAGACAACACTTAATTGAATACTATTTAATACATAATATTTATGTTGACATTATATGTAGTAGTAGAGTTGTCCCATACGTTATTACCCAACATTTATTTAACATGTTAAATTTTATTACTTCACATTGATTGTGTCATACGTTATTATCTAACATCTAATTTACATTTTTCATTATATAATTTCACATTTTGTGTTGGACAACACTTAATTGAAAACTATGTGATGCATAATTTTTATTGTTGATAACATTTTTTGGTAGTAGTAGAGTTATCCCAAACGTTGTTATCCAACATTTATATTACATGTTATGTCTTTTTATACCATATTGATTGTGTCATACGTTGTTATCTCACATCAATGTTACATGTTTCATGATATAAAATCACAATTTGTATTCAACAACACTTAATTGAATACAATATAATACATAATAATTTTGTTGACATCAATTTTTGTAGTAGTAGAGTTGTCTCATAAGTTGTTACCCAACATTTATATTACATTTTTAGTCTTATTATTTCACATTGTTTATGTCATACGTTATTATCTAACATCTAATTTACATTTTTCATTACATAATTTCACATTTTGTATTGGACTGCACTTAATTGAATACTATTTAATACATACTTTTTGTTGACAGCATTTTTTTATAGTGGTACAGTTGTCCCATACGTTATTACCCAACATTTAATTTAACATGTTAAATTTTATTATTTCGCGTTGTTTTAGTCATATGTTATTCATCTAACATCTAAGTTACATTTTTCATTACATAATTTCACATTTTGTATTGGACAACACCTAATTGAATAATATTTAATACATAATATTTATGTTGACATTATTATGTAGTAGTAGAGTTGTCCCATACGTTATTACCCAACATTTATTTAACATGTTAAATTTTATTATTTCGCATTGTTTGTGTCATACGTTATTATCTAACATCTAATGTACATTTTCATTACATAATTTCACATTTTGTATTAGACAACACTTAATTGAATACTATTTGATGCATAATTTTTATTGTTGATAACATTTTATGTAGTAGTAGATTGTCCCAAACGTTGTTACCCAACATTTATATTAACATGTTAAATTTTCTTATACTTCACATTGATTGTGTCATACGTTGTTATCTAACATTAATGTTACATGTTTCATGATATAATTTCACATTTTGTATCGAACAACACCTAATTGAATACATATATAATACATAATATTTATGTTGATATCAATTTTTGTAGTGGTACAGTTGTCCCATACGTTATTACCCAACATTTATATTAACATGTTAAGTTTTATTACTTCACATTGTTTATAGTCATACGTTATTATCTAACATCTAATTGACATTTTTCATTACATAATTTCACATTTTGTATTGGACTACACCTAATTGTATACTATTTCAATACATAATATTTATTGTTGATGCATTTTATGTAGTAGTAGAGTTGTCCCATACGTTATTACCCAACATTTATTTAACATGTTACAATTTTATTATTTCACATTGTTTATGTCATACGTTATTATCTAATATCTAATTTACATTTTTCATTACATAATTTCACATTTTGTATTGGACTACACTTAATTGAATACTATTCAATACATACTTATTTTGTTGACAGCATTTTTTTGTAGTGGTACAGTTGTCCCATACGTTATTACCCAACATTAATTTAACATATTAAATTTTATTATTTCGCATTGTTTTAGTCATACGTTTTCATCTAACATCTACGTTACATTTTTCATTACATAATTTCACATTTTGTATTGGACAACACCTAATTGAATAATATTTAATACATAATATTTATGTTGACATTATATGTAGTAGTAGAGTTGTCCCATACGTTATTACCCAACATTTATTTAACATGTTAAATTTTATTACTTCACATTGTTTGTGTCATATGTTATTATCTAACATCTAATTTACATTTTTCATTATATAATTTCACATTTTGTGTTGGACAACACTTAATTGAAAACTATTTGATGCATAATTTTTATTGTTGATAACATTTTTTGGTAGTAGTAGAGTTATCCCAAACGTTGTTATCCAACATTTATATTACATGTTTTAGTCTTTATTATACCATATTGATTGTGTCATACGTTGTTATCTCACATCTAATGTTACATGTTTCATGATATAAAATCACAATTTGTATCAACTACACTTAATTGAATACAATATAATACATAATAATTTTGTTGACATCAATTTTTGTAGTAGTAGAGTTGTCTCATAAGTTGTTACCCAACATTTATATTACATTTTTAATCTTATTATTTCACATTGTTTATGTCATACGTTATTATCTAACATCTAATTTACATTTTTCATTACATAATTTCACATTTTGTATTGGACTGCACTTAATTGTATACTATTTAGTACATAACTATTTATGTTGACAGCATTATATTTGTAGTGGTACAGTTGTCCCATACGTTATTACCCAACATTTATATTTAACATGTTAAATTTTATTATTTCACATTGTTTGTAGTCATACGTTATTATCTAACATCTAATTTACATTTTTCATTACATAATTTCACATTTTGTATTGGACAACACTTAATTGAATACTATTTAATACATAATATTTATGTTGACATTTTATGTAGTAGTAGAGTTGTCCCATACGTTATTACCCAACATTTATTTAACATGTTAAATTGTATTATTTTACATTGTTTGTGTCATACGATATTATCTAACAGCTAATTTACATTTTTCATTACATAATTTCACATTTTGTATTGGACTGCACTTAATTGAATACTATTTAATACATAATTTTTATGTTGATAGCATTTTTTGTAGTAGTAGAGTTGTCCCATACGTTATTACCCAACATTTATATTAACATGTTAAGTTTTATTATTTCACATTGTTTGTGTCATACGTTATTATCTAACATCTAATTGACATTTTTCATTACATAATTTCACATTTTGTATTGGATCACTTAATTGAATACTATTCAATACATACTATTTTGTTGACATTTTTTGTAGTGGTACAGTTGTCCCATACGTTATTACCCAACATTTATTTAACATGTTAAATTTTATTATTTCGCATTGTTTTAGTCATACGTTATCATCTAACATCTAAGTTACATTTTTCATGACATAATTTCACATTTTGTATTGGACAACACCTAATTGAATAATATTTAATACATAATATTTTTGTTGACATTATATGTAGTAGTAGAGTTGTCCCATACGTTATTACCCAACATTTATTTAACAAGTTAAATTTTATTACTTCACATTTTTTGTGTCATACGTTATTATCTAACATCTAATTTACATTTTTCATTATATAATTTCACATTTTGTGTTGGACAACACTTAATTGAATAACTATTTGATGCATAATATTTATTGTTGATAACATTTTATGTAGTAGTAGAGTTATCCCATACGTTGTTATTCAACATTTATATTACATGTTATGTCTTTATTATACCACATTGATTTGTGTCATACGTTCTCATCTCACATCAATGTTACATGTTTCATGATATAAATTCACAATTTGTATCCGACAACACTTAATTGAATACATATATAATACATAATAATTTATGTTGATATCAATTTTATGTAGTAGTAGAGTTAGTCCTATACGTTATTACCCAACATTTATATTAACATGTTTTGTCTTTATTATATCATATTGATTGTGTCATACGTTGTTATCTCACATCTAATGTTACATGTTTCATGATATAAAATCACAATTTGTATCCAACAACACTTAATTGAATACATATATAATACATAATAATTTTGTTGATATCAATTTATGTAGTAGTAGAGTTGTCCCATAAGTTATTACCCAACATTTATATTACATGTTTAGTCTTATTACTTCACATTGTTTATGTCATACGTTATTATCTAACATCTAATTTACATTTTTCATTACATAATTTCACATTTTGTATTGGACTACACCTAATTGAATACTATTTAATACATAATATTTATGTTGACATTATATGTAGTAGTATAGTTGTCCCATACGTTATTACTCAACATTTATTTAACATGTTACATTTTATTATATCACATTGTTTGTGTCATACGTTATTATCTAACATCTAATTTACATTTTTCATTATATAATTTCACATTTTGTATTGGACATGCACTTAATTGAATACTATTCAATACATTTGTTTGTGTATATTTAAAGGAAGCAGTCAGCACATAAACTGACTACTAAAAGGCGTCGCAACTAGCACTTGTAACTAGTTGGACTTTACGGAGAGGGAGGTCCTTCGTTGCGCACAGTGAATGCGATGGTAGAAAATAATGAGTAGACTTGTATGTGCTAAGACTCCAAAGACACTCCAAAAGACACTGACTTTATTGAAGAAAAATGCATCGTTTTTATACAGAATTTTTAGAAGATAATGTTTGCTTAGGATTAGCTATGCTATCTGCGGGTTGACCTAAGCAATCAATGGTTATCTATGCGTGTACAGATACCAAGTCTTAAACTGATCTTATTTATGACGCTGACTGAGCTACTCTCTGTTAAGTGCAGGCCGCTCGAGTGCAGGCCGCTCGAGTGCAGGCCGCTCAAGTGCAGGCCGCTCAAGTGCAGGCCGCTCAACATATTTCTTATCGCAATCCATAGATTGGGTGTACTTTATTACTGTGTACGCTGCGCTATCTGCAGCGTACAACTGGCTTAATATTTAAATGAATCTAAACATTCTCCCGGCCGTTGAATCGGTGATCAACCATCATCTAGATCCAGTGTGAATCGTCTTGGGGATGCTGATGGCACGGGTGTGATGGCAGCCTCATTCCTTGTAGCTGTTGGTTGCAAGGTCCAAAAGCGTTGCTTCCGTAGTGTATAGGCAAGTAGGACAAGGACGGATACTACTAAAACAGCATACGCGGCGATATGATGATGTTGTACTGAACTTATTTGGTCGGGCAGCTCTTGTTTGTTGAGTGCGTTCAATTGTAGCTGCAAGTCATCCAGATCCTTATCTTCTTGTACCTTGTTCTCTGATATGTTGATTTGAGTCGTGTTTGGCTTGATTATGTTGCCAAAATGAGCATACCCCTTTCTCACATGACTTATAATGATGTTGAAAGTACTGATGCTAATTTCTGAGTTGCGTGCAGTACAACCTGATGACAACGATAGGAGTCCGGTGTCCATCAGTTGTATAGTAGACGGGGTTCCGTTGCATACGGCTTGTAGTTCCATTACAGAATGCGTTGCAAAGATCCAATTATTAGGATGGTGTGTTTTTGACCATACCATTTTGGTTGCTCTATGAGTTACTTGACACATTGTTGGTGTTTTGTTGTTAAAAAGTTGAAACTCACACCGATTATTAACATTAAACATAGCTTGATGGTCAAAGCATATGTATTCTTCATTTGGTAATGTTCGGCAGCGTTGTAGATCATCTGTTGTGAGTCCCATGAATTGATCCCTGTGGCTGTTTACAGCTATAATAGGTGTTTTAAGCTCAAATAGTCGCCAGCTTGTTGAGTCCCACATCGGAATCGGCACAATATTGAAAAGTTCTAATATTGATGTTGACACTAGTGGTAGTCTTATTCTAAATATTACATGAGTGTCGGTAACTGTGCCTTCTGCTCGCATAATTCTGTACAGGTGAATAACGTCAGATGATGTAACTGGTAACATTTGATCTGGCGGCAAATGATCCCGAATTTGATCCAATTGTTCCTTTAATTGATCGGGAGAAATCAACGTTGGGCTTATTGTACGGTGGCGAATTCCAGTAAGTACGTCCACTATTTCGGATTGCATGCGTTGAAGGCTGGCTGCTAACAGTGTTAATTGAGTTGTTAACGCCAGGTAAGTCTCCGTGAGACGTGCACCAGTGTATTTTCCTCTAGTTTGGCTAATGATAGCAACTTGCTGTTCAAGCAGCTTTAGTCGCTTGTCAGATGCAGATCTTGACTTCTTGACAATGTTAATGGTTGAATCAAGCACCGAAGTTTGATTCTTCAGCAATGTCAGTAAAAATTCTTCGTTTGTTTTTACCTTCTCTATCACCTTGGTCATTTCATTAGCGTAGTTCGAGTCTAATACTCCGAATAGACTGTTCGCAATGTTACCCACTGCATCAAATGGAGACCGGCGATTTCGTGTATGTTGCATAACTGAATTTGTCATTTGTAATTCATCATACAAGTGACGAAAGTGCTGAGATATGGAGACATATGGACATATGTGATTATTATTTAATTCTGGGCATATGTATTTGAATTCGTTTATGCCTGAATTAAATGTTTCCATATCGCGCCAATATGGTTCCAATTCATAGTATATTACCATGGTCCAGTCAGATACTGCTCTCTTCGTTGTTCCAATTTTTTCATAATAGATTCCAGGCTTTGTGTTGAATCGTGTCACAGATACTGAGTTTGTCAGTACCAAGGGTAACATTAAGAGAAGTATTAACACAGACGAGGTTATGGTTGGCGACGTTAGCCGTTTTCGTAGAACGGGTGGCGCATCGTTTTCATCTGTGTCCTCGGTTTCCTTGATGGGGCGTTTTCTGGTCATGTCTTCTGGAAATAACGGCGCAAGCCTGGTTATGGGGCGCTTGTAAATGCCTGAGGCAGTTTTAACGTCAACCACACGAACGTGATTATCCTGGCCTGGATATGTGTGTACAATGCGTCCCATGGGCCAACTCATCACAGGTATGTTGTCTTCCTTGACTAGAACAAGCATGCCTTCCTTGATATTGGGGTTGACGGCCTTCCACTTATGTCTGGCTTGCAATTCTTGTAAATATTCCTGTGACCATTGCTTCCAAAATCCTTGCTTGAGTCTGGATACTAGTTCCCACCGTTTTAGTAAGGATTTTTCGTTGCGGTCGGTGTTGACATCGGGGGGAGCAGTCAGCGTTTCACCAATCAGAAAATGTGCTGGGGTGAGGGCTGTGTTGTCCGTAGGGTCATTTGACATTGGTGTAATTGGGCGAGAGTTTAAGATCGCTTCAATTTCGATGATCACCGTGTTTAATTCTTCGAATGTTAGAGATGCGGTATTTGTCGTGGTAACCAGTAGTCGTTTTGCAGATTTTACCGCAGCTTCCCATAGACCTCCAAATGATGGCGCTCGTGGCGGTATGAATTTGAAGGCAACTTGTTTCTTGTTGCAGTGATTGATGATCTCTGCTTGAGCCTTCTCACCAAATATTGATCCTCCTAGTTCCTTTAGTTGGTTGTTTGCTCCAACAAAGTTAGTGGCATTGTCACAATAAATGGTTTGACATTTGCCGCGGCGGCTTAGGAAGCGCCGCAGGGCTCCTAGAAAGGCATTTGTAGTCAGATCGCTAACCAGCTCGAGGTGGACTGCCTTTGTAGAGAAGCAACAGAATACAGCTATGTATGCCTTATCTGGTCTTTTTCCGCGAACTTTATGATGAATCCAAATTGGTCCGCAGTAGTCTACGCCTGTAGTGAGAAACGGGCGTGTTGGTGTTACTCGATCGACTGGCAGATTACCCATAATTTGATTCATTAACTTGGGTTTTGCCTTGTTACACTTCACACAGTTGTGAACGATATTTCTCGACATAGTTTTGTCGTTCAGGATCCAATATTGTTGTCTAGCAGTTGCTCGTAAAGCTTGAGCACCGCAGTGCATGTTGTCTTCATGCAGCTCTCGTAATATCATCTTCACTATTGGATCGTTGTAAGGCAGCAAAATCTGGTGCCTTGCATTGTAAGGGAGTGGGGCTTGCTCCAATCTACCTCCAACTCGCATGAGTCCATCTGACCCTTGTATTGGTGAGAGTGATGATATATGACTCTTTTTGTCCACTGTATTGTGACGCTTCAAATCTTTCAGCTCAGCTGTAAATTCAGCTTGCTGTATTGTTTGTAGAATTATATTGCGAGCGCAATCCAGTTCCATTTTACACAGCGTGGTTGTTGCTGATCTGTATCGCTTGTAGCAGAATCGCAACATATAAGCCACGATGCGTTGTAATTTACGAAATGAGTTGCTGTGTCGACAGGTATACAACTCTTCGCCTATTGTTGCTTGAGTTGCAGTCAGGCTTATATGCTTTGTTTTCCTTTCCAGGTTGCTCGGAGAGATGACGGGAGGGGCTATCCATTTGTCTGGAGTGCCATGCAAAAAGAGTGGTCCATAGAGCCATAGACTATGCTTGTGTAACTTTCGTGCGGATATTCCTCTTGAGAGCACATCTGCTGCGTTGTTGGCAGATGATACATGCCGCCAATTATTTTGACTTGTCACTGCCTGAATTTTTGCTATTCGGTTGGCCACAAACGTATGATATGTGGATGACGGCGCGTTGATCCATGAAAGAACAACGGTAGAATCCGACCAAAAGTATCCTGGCACTGTGGTGGAGTCAAGGTTGAGATCGCGTCGAATTCTGTCCGCGAGCTCAGCACCCAATAATGCAGCACATAGTTCTAGCCGAGGTAGTGACTGTTTTGCGGTTGGAGCCACTCGAGACTTTGAGCATAGTAAACGCACAGATATTTGCTTGTTTTTGTACGTTGCGCGTACATATATTGCTGCGCCATATGCCTGCTCTGAAGCATCCACAAATGTGTGCAATTCCTTCGTGACTGGAGTTTTTCCATCGTATATGTGCCTTGGAATTTGTATCGAGTTAAGGCTTTGCAAGTCCTCTCTATAATCCTTCCACTCGTTCTGTATATTCGCAGGTAATTCATCGTCCCAGTCGAGTTTTGATTCCCAGAGTCGCTGCATAAAGATTTTTGCTTTTACCACGACTGGAGCGAACAGGCCAAGAGGGTCGAAGATCTTTGCCAACTCCGAGCAAATTACACGTTTTGTAATCCTTTTTGTTGTGCTGCCTTGTGTGCGGCCGCAAAGTTGATCCCTTTTTGGCATCCAAATAAGGCCCAATGTCTTAACACTGTAGTGTTCCAGTGTTTCGTCAAGCTTAATATCGCTTACTATGTCGTCCTTGGGAATTCCTTGAAGAATTTGCTCATTGTTTGAGCACCATTTGCGTAATTTGAATCCGTTGGGGAGCAGTATTTTTACCAACTCCTGTCGAATTTGGATTGCTTCCTGTATCGAGTCTGCTCCTGTGAGGCAATCATCTACGTAGAAGTCATCCCTTAAGGCAGAGGATCCTAATGGTGAACTGCTTATATGAAGTGAGGCTAAGTGATTTAGACACTTAGTTGCCAAAAACGGAGCCGATGATGTTCCATATGTGACCGTTTTTAATCGATAGTATTTTAACTCATCATTTGGATTTTGTCTCCAAACTATCATTTGATTAAATTGGTGTTCAGGGCTTAACCATATTTGGCGATACATCTTTTCGATATCTGCCGTAAATACGTATTTATGTGTTCTGAATCTCAGTAGAATTGACATGAGATCACTTTGTACCGTGGGTCCTACTTGCAATATGTCGTTTAATGATTTTCCTGTCGATGTCTTACATGATGCATCGAAGACTACTCTTAGCTTTGTGGTGCTGCTGTCAGGTTTCAGCACACAATGATGAGGGATGAAGTAGTGGTTTGTTGGAAGGAGTTTTCGAGGGACAGCTTTCATATGACCCAATTGTTCATATTCGGTCATGAAGTCCACATATGCCTTCCAGATTTTTGAATCTGTCCTTCTTTCAAGTGCGAGGAATCTTTTTTCTGCCGTCTCCAACGAGGGCCCCAGGGCTGAAGAATGTTCAGCAAACGGCAATTTTACGATAAATCTCCCATCTGCAGCAGTCTGCAAGTTCTCAATGAAATGGCTCTCGCACTCCCTTTCAGTTGGTGTACGATGCCTTTCTGCTGTTTCAAAGTTGTCTAGAGTCCAGAATCGCTCCATTATGGTATTCGTTTCTTCTCCTGTAGCTACTGCACAAATGGCTACTGACGTCTTTGATTCTTTTACTTTTCCAGCCACAACCCATCCCAACTTGGTCTTTTGCATGATTGGACCAGAAGGTATTTTGTGTTGTTGTGGGAGTAATAGTGCGTAATAGTGTTCCGCACCGATAAGCAGGTCGATTTTGCCAGGTTTGTTGAATTGGGGATCTGCCAATGGAAGGGTTGCTGGTATGTTCCAATCTTTATTATTTATGCTTTGGGCTGGCTGATCCGTAATAATGTGCGGTAGAATAAATGCTTCGATCCGCAATGTAAAGTCGTTGTATAATGACTTTACCAACAGATTTACGCGAGCTCTGCTTGTCTTTTGTTGTCTACCGATGCCTTCAATTCGTAGTGTGGAATCGTGTCGTTTTAAAGATAATAAAGAGGCGAGTCGTTCTGATATTACGTTAATCTGTGATCCAGAATCCAGCAAAGCCTTGAAAGTAGCTTGTTGTCCATTATTTCCTTGGACTATTACCTTTGCTGTTGCAAGTAGATTTATATTTTTGATACTTGCTGATGCTACAATTGGATTTTGTTGCTCCATTGAAGAATTTTCCAAATGCAGCAGCGTGTTGTGTTTTTTTTGGCACTTGAAGCATTTAAAACGACTTGGGCAAACTTTTGCCATGTGGTCTCCTTGGAGGCAGTTGACACATAGTTTTTGTCGTTGGATCCAATTCAATCTCTCAGCGGCTGTCTTTGCACGGAAATCGTCGCACCGAAATATGATATGATCAGACTTCTTGCAATAGAGGCAATTCTTCCTTGTAGTTGAGGAGGATGCACAAGTTGATCCCATCGAATGCCTTTTGGCATTGCTATGTGTTTTGCTTCCGCTAGCTAAAACACGAACTCGTTGTTCAAGAAACTGGAGCATGGTGTCCAGTTTCTGTATTTGCTTTGAGTTGCTTAATGATTGCTCGTACAGCGTTTTATTTGTGCTGTCCAGCTTATTTTGAATGACCGCTATTAAAATTGGGTCCCACGTTGAGATGTCTAATCCGAGTCCCTTGAGAGATGCAAGGGACTCCAGAGTGACTATGTATAGTTCCTTAAGCGATTTTGTATTGTCGTTAATGGCTTGTTGCATTAAAAATCGGTTCAATACCGTTGATGCTATGTCTCTTGGATTGTCGTATGCGTCAACCAACATGTTCCATGCGTGAAGGTAGTTATCCTCTTTCAAGTCGATTTGGCGTATTAATCTTTCTGCCTCACCGATCACGCTGGTTTTTAAATACCACATTTTTTGAATTGTTGGCATGTTAGTCTTGTGTACCATGGACACAAACATATCAAAGAATTGTGTCCATTTTAAGATATCCCCATCAAATTTGGGGATGGTTATGCGAGGCAAGTTTATGTCTTTGGTGCACTGCTTATTTTCTTTTGAAGCTAGTGCCCTTTGTACATCTTCTTCTGCCTGTAGATACTCCTTTGTATCATATCCATTTTCTTCTGGATTTTCAACTTCTTCATACAGCCGAAAATGGACCTCTTGAATTTGTGTCCATAGATTCCTTATGAGCTCTAATGCTGCGAGCTCAATAGGGGTGCTTTGGCGCAATGTGCGGTGTAGTGATGCGATCATTGCCCTTTGTCGCCGGCACAATGCAATCACCTTGGGTTCTAAGGTTGATTGCTGCCGCTGTCCATCGCCAATCTCAAGCTTCTTGCTTGTGGCTTGATTTATGGTTTCAGCGTCGTTTTTGATTATTTCTAAGTACTTTAGAACTGTTGTTTTTATGTCCTCATAGTAGGTGAAATATTCATGATTTTTCTGTAGCTCGCCAGAATTTCTAATGACTTCGTCATTTTTTTGGACAACATTCCATTTCTCATTGAGAGAATCTGTTTTAATTTTGTGATAGCCGGCCTGAGATTTTCTCTCAGCGGAATCTTTTTTATAATTAGATATCAGCCGAACAATCTCATCGCTAATATCTTGCTGGACATCAAGCAACTCATTGATGGTTACTTTTTCTGATGCCATTTTGACTGATTTTTGTCGCTTGTTGGACTTTTACAGATATGTATTGGTATATCTGTTTCTTAATCAGTTTTTATTTTTTGTCGCTTGGTGGACTTTGATATAAGTGCTGTGGTCGTTCAACTAACGAGAGCAAACTTTTATCCTGATATGTCGCCTAGTTGACAACTTCAGATGGTCTCAGTAACACAGATATAGTGAACTGTGTTAGGAGATTGCAGGTATCCTTTTGATTGTCGCCTTGTTGACAACTTCAAATGTGGATTTTGGAGATTGGTTATCCCTTTTGTCGCCTAGTTGACAACTGCAGGAAAAATTCACGTCGGGGTCACCAAAATGTTTGTGTATATTTAAAGGGAAGCAGTCAGCACATAAACTGACTACTAAAAGGCGTCGCAACTAGCACTTGTAACTAGTTGGACTTTACGGAGAGGGAGGTCCTTCGTTGCGCACAGTGAATGCGATGGTAGAAAATAAAGAGTAGACTTGTATGTGCTAAGACTCTAAAGACACTCCAAAAGACACTGACTTTATTGAAGAAAAATGCATCGTTTTTATACAGAATTTTTAGAAGATAATGTTTGCTTAGGATTAGCTATGCTATCTGCGGGTTGACCTAAGCAATCAATGGTTATCTATGCGTGTACAGATACCAAGTCTTAAACTGATCTTATTTATGACGCTGACTGAGCTACTCTCTGTTAAGTGCAGGCCGCTCGAGTGCAGGCCGCTCGAGTGCAGGCCGCTCAAGTGCAGGCCGCTCAAGTGCAGGCCGCTCAACATATTTCTTATCGCAATGCATAGATTGGGTGTACTTTATTACTGTGTACGCTGCGCTATCTGCAGCGTACAACTGGCTTAATATTTAAATGAATCTAAACATTCTCCCGGCCGTTGAATCGGTGATCAACCATCATCTAGATCCAGTGTGAATCGTCTTGGGGATGCTGATGGCACGGGTGTGATGGCAGCCTCATTCCTTGTAGCTGTTGGTTGCAAGGTCCAAAAGCGTTGCTTCCGTAGTGTATAGGCAAGTAGGACAAGGACGGATACTACTAAAACAGCATACGCGGCGATATGATGATGTTGTACTGAACTTATTTGGTCGGGCAGCTCTTGTTTGTTGAGTGCGTTCAATTGTAGCTGCAAGTCATCCAGATCCTTATCTTCTTGTACCTTGTTCTCTGATATGTTGATTTGAGTCGTGTTTGGCTTGATTATGTTGCCAAAATGAGCATACCCCTTTTTCACATGACTTATAATGATGTTGAAAGTACTGATGCTAATTTCTGAGTTGCGTGCAGTACAACCTGATGACAACGATAGGAGTCCGGTGTCCATCAGTTGTATAGTAGACGGGGTTCCGTTGCATACGGCTTGTAGTTCCATTACAGAATGCGTTGCAAAGATCCAATTATTAGGATGGTGTGTTTTTGACCATACCATTTTGGTTGCTCTATGAGTTACTTGACACATTGTTGGTGTTTTGTTGTTAAAAAGTTGAAACTCACACCGATTATTAACATTAAACATAGCTTGATGGTCAAAGCATATGTATTCTTCATTTGGTAATGTTCGGCAGCGTTGTAGATCATCTGTTGTGAGTCCCATGAATTGATCCCTGTGGCTGTTTACAGCTATAATAGGTGTTTTAAGCTCAAATAGTCGCCAGCTTGTTGAGTCCCACATCGGAATCGGCACAATATTGAAAAGTTCTAATATTGATGTTGACACTAGTGGTAGTCTTATTCTAAATATTACATGAGTGTCGGTAACTGTGCCTTCTGCTCGCATAATTCTGTACAGGTGAATAACGTCAGATGATGTAACTGGTAACATTTGATCTGGCGGCAAATGATCCCGAATTTGATCCAATTGTTCCTTTAATTGATCGGGAGAAATCAACGTTGGGCTTATTGTACGGTGGCGAATTCCAGTAAGTACGTCCACTATTTCGGATTGCATGCGTTGAAGGCTGGCTGCTAACAGTGTTAATTGAGTTGTTAACGCCAGGTAAGTCTCCGTGAGACGTGCACCAGTGTATTTTCCTCTAGTTTGGCTAATGATAGCAACTTGCTGTTCAAGCAGCTTTAGTCGCTTGTCAGATGCAGATCTTGACTTCTTGACAATGTTAATGGTTGAATCAAGCACCGAAGTTTGATTCTTCAGCAATGTCAGTAAAAATTCTTCGTTTGTTTTTACCTTCTCTATCACCTTGGTCATTTCATTAGCGTAGTTCGAGTCTAATACTCCGAATAGACTGTTCGCAATGTTACCCACTGCATCAAATGGAGACCGGCGATTTCGTGTATGTTGCATAACTGAATTTGTCATTTGTAATTCATCATACAAGTGACGAAAGTGCTGAGATATGGAGACATATGGACATATGTGATTATTATTTAATTCTGGGCATATGTATTTGAATTCGTTTATGCCTGAATTAAATGTTTCCATATCGCGCCAATATGGTTCCAATTCATAGTATATTACCATGGTCCAGTCAGATACTGCTCTCTTCGTTGTTCCAATTTTTTCATAATAGATTCCAGGCTTTGTGTTGAATCGTGTCACAGATACTGAGTTTGTCAGTACCAAGGGTAACATTAAGAGAAGTATTAACACAGACGAGGTTATGGTTGGCGACGTTAGCCGTTTTCGTAGAACGGGTGGCGCATCGTTTTCATCTGTGTCCTCGGTTTCCTTGATGGGGCGTTTTCTGGTCATGTCTTCTGGAAATAACGGCGCAAGCCTGGTTATGGGGCGCTTGTAAATGCCTGAGGCAGTTTTAACGTCAACCACACGAACGTGATTATCCTGGCCTGGATATGTGTGTACAATGCGTCCCATGGGCCAACTCATCACAGGTATGTTGTCTTCCTTGACTAGAACAAGCATGCCTTCCTTGATATTGGGGTTGACGGCCTTCCACTTATGTCTGGCTTGCAATTCTTGTAAATATTCCTGTGACCATTGCTTCCAAAATCCTTGCTTGAGTCTGGATACTAGTTCCCACCGTTTTAGTAAGGATTTTTCGTTGCGGTCGGTGTTGACATCGGGGGGAGCAGTCAGCGTTTCACCAATCAGAAAATGTGCTGGGGTGAGGGCTGTGTTGTCCGTAGGGTCATTTGACATTGGTGTAATTGGGCGAGAGTTTAAGATCGCTTCAATTTCGATGATCACCGTGTTTAATTCTTCGAATGTTAGAGATGCGGTATTTGTCGTGGTAACCAGTAGTCGTTTTGCAGATTTTACCGCAGCTTCCCATAGACCTCCAAATGATGGCGCTCGTGGCGGTATGAATTTGAAGGCAACTTGTTTCTTGTTGCAGTGATTGATGATCTCTGCTTGAGCCTTCTCACCAAATATTGATCCTCCTAGTTCCTTTAGTTGGTTGTTTGCTCCAACAAAGTTAGTGGCATTGTCACAATAAATGGTTTGACATTTGCCGCGGCGGCTTAGGAAGCGCCGCAGGGCTCCTAGAAAGGCATTTGTAGTCAGATCGCTAACCAGCTCGAGGTGGACTGCCTTTGTAGAGAAGCAACAGAATACAGCTATGTATGCCTTATCTGGTCTTTTTCCGCGAACTTTATGATGAATCCAAATTGGTCCGCAGTAGTCTACGCCTGTAGTGAGAAACGGGCGTGTTGGTGTTACTCGATCGACTGGCAGATTACCCATAATTTGATTCATTAACTTGGGTTTTGCCTTGTTACACTTCACACAGTTGTGAACGATATTTCTCGACATAGTTTTGTCGTTCAGGATCCAATATTGTTGTCTAGCAGTTGCTCGTAAAGCTTGAGCACCGCAGTGCATGTTGTCTTCATGCAGCTCTCGTAATATCATCTTCACTATTGGATCGTTGTAAGGCAGCAAAATCTGGTGCCTTGCATTGTAAGGGAGTGGGGCTTGCTCCAATCTACCTCCAACTCGCATGAGTCCATCTGACCCTTGTATTGGTGAGAGTGATGATATATGACTCTTTTTGTCCACTGTATTGTGACGCTTCAAATCTTTCAGCTCAGCTGTAAATTCAGCTTGCTGTATTGTTTGTAGAATTATATTGCGAGCGCAATCCAGTTCCATTTTACACAGCGTGGTTGTTGCTGATCTGTATCGCTTGTAGCAGAATCGCAACATATAAGCCACGATGCGTTGTAATTTACGAAATGAGTTGCTGTGTCGACAGGTATACAACTCTTCGCCTATTGTTGCTTGAGTTGCAGTCAGGCTTATATGCTTTGTTTTCCTTTCCAGGTTGCTCGGAGAGATGACGGGAGGGGCTATCCATTTGTCTGGAGTGCCATGCAAAAAGAGTGGTCCATAGAGCCATAGACTATGCTTGTGTAACTTTCGTGCGGATATTCCTCTTGAGAGCACATCTGCTGCGTTGTTGGCAGATGATACATGCCGCCAATTATTTTGACTTGTCACTGCCTGAATTTTTGCTATTCGGTTGGCCACAAACGTATGATATGTGGATGACGGCGCGTTGATCCATGAAAGAACAACGGTAGAATCCGACCAAAAGTATCCTGGCACTGTGGTGGAGTCAAGGTTGAGATCGCGTCGAATTCTGTCCGCGAGCTCAGCACCCAATAATGCAGCACATAGTTCTAGCCGAGGTAGTGACTGTTTTGCGGTTGGAGCCACTCGAGACTTTGAGCATAGTAAACGCACAGATATTTGCTTGTTTTTGTACGTTGCGCGTACATATATTGCTGCGCCATATGCCTGCTCTGAAGCATCCACAAATGTGTGCAATTCCTTCGTGACTGGAGTTTTTCCATCGTATATGTGCCTTGGAATTTGTATCGAGTTAAGGCTTTGCAAGTCCTCTCTATAATCCTTCCACTCGTTCTGTATATTCGCAGGTAATTCATCGTCCCAGTCGAGTTTTGATTCCCAGAGTCGCTGCATAAAGATTTTTGCTTTTACCACGACTGGAGCGAACAGGCCAAGAGGGTCGAAGATCTTTGCCAACTCCGAGCAAATTACACGTTTTGTAATCCTTTTTGTTGTGCTGCCTTGTGTGCGGCCGCAAAGTTGATCCCTTTTTGGCATCCAAATAAGGCCCAATGTCTTAACACTGTAGTGTTCCAGTGTTTCGTCAAGCTTAATATCGCTTACTATGTCGTCCTTGGGAATTCCTTGAAGAATTTGCTCATTGTTTGAGCACCATTTGCGTAATTTGAATCCGTTGGGGAGCAGTATTTTTACCAACTCCTGTCGAATTTGGATTGCTTCCTGTATCGAGTCTGCTCCTGTGAGGCAATCATCTACGTAGAAGTCATCCCTTAAGGCAGAGGATCCTAATGGTGAACTGCTTATATGAAGTGAGGCTAAGTGATTTAGACACTTAGTTGCCAAAAACGGAGCCGATGATGTTCCATATGTGACCGTTTTTAATCGATAGTATTTTAACTCATCATTTGGATTTTGTCTCCAAACTATCATTTGATTAAATTGGTGTTCAGGGTTTAACCATATTTGGCGATACATCTTTTCGATATCTGCCGTAAATACGTATTTATGTGTTCTGAATCTCAGTAGAATTGACATGAGATCACTTTGTACCGTGGGTCCTACTTGCAATATGTCGTTTAATGATTTTCCTGTCGATGTCTTACATGATGCATCGAAGACTACTCTTAGCTTTGTGGTGCTGCTGTCAGGTTTCAGCACACAATGATGAGGGATGAAGTAGTGGTTTGTTGGAAGGAGTTTTCGAGGGACAGCTTTCATATGACCCAATTGTTCATATTCGGTCATGAAGTCCACATATGCCTTCCAGATTTTTGAATCTGTCCTTCTTTCAAGTGCGAGGAATCTTTTTTCTGCCGTCTCCAACGAGGGCCCCAGGGCTGAAGAATGTTCAGCAAACGGCAATTTTAC
The DNA here is from genome assembly GCA_035043445.1 of Drosophila silvestris. Classification (NCBI taxonomy): domain Eukaryota; kingdom Metazoa; phylum Arthropoda; class Insecta; order Diptera; family Drosophilidae; genus Drosophila; species Drosophila silvestris. Next base: position 30,775 of record JAWNMZ010000161.1, read on the forward strand.
GATAAATCTCCCATCTGCAGCAGTCTGCAAGTTCTCAATGAAATGGCTCTCGCACTCCTTTTCAGTTGGTGTACGATGCCTTTCTGCTGTTTCAAAGTTGTCTAGAGTCCAGAATCGCTCCATTATGGTATTCGTTTCTTCTCCTGTAGCTACTGCACAAATGGCTACTGACGTCTTTGATTCTTTTACTTTTCCAGCCACAACCCATCCCAACTTGGTCTTTTGCATGATTGGACCAGAAGGTATTTTGTGTTGTTGTGGGAGTAATAGTGCGTAATAGTGTTCCGCACCGATAAGCAGGTCGATTTTGCCAGGTTTGTTGAATTGGGGATCTGCCAATGGAAGGGTTGCTGGTATGTTCCAATCTTTATTATTTATGCTTTGGGCTGGCTGATCCGTAATAATGTGCGGTAGAATAAATGCTTCGATCCGCAATGTAAAGTCGTTGTATAATGACTTTACCAACAGATTTACGCGAGCTCTGCTTGTCTTTTGTTGTCTACCGATGCCTTCAATTCGTAGTGTGGAATCGTGTCGTTTTAAAGATAATAAAGAGGCGAGTCGTTCTGATATTACGTTAATCTGTGATCCAGAATCCAGCAAAGCCTTGAAAGTAGCTTGTTGTCCATTATTTCCTTGGACTATTACCTTTGCTGTTGCAAGTAGATTTATATTTTTGATACTTGCTGATGCTACAATTGGATTTTGTTGCTCCATTGAAGAATTTTCCAAATGCAGCAGCGTGTTGTGTTTTTTTTGGCACTTGAAGCATTTAAAACGACTTGGGCAAACCTTTGCCATGTGGTCTCCTTGGAGGCAGTTGACACATAGTTTTTGTCGTTGGATCCAATTCAATCTCTCAGCGGCTGTCTTTGCACGGAAATCGTCGCACCGAAATATGATATGATCAGACTTCTTGCAATAGAGGCAATTCTTCCTTGTAGTTGAGGAGGATGCACAAGTTGATCCCATCGAATGCCTTTTGGCATTGCTATGTGTTTTGCTTCCGCTAGCTAAAACACGAACTCGTTGTTCAAGAAACTGGAGCATGGTGTCCAGTTTCTGTATTTGCTTTGAGTTGCTTAATGATTGCTCGTACAGCGTTTTATTTGTGCTGTCCAGCTTATTTTGAATGACCGCTATTAAAATTGGGTCCCACGTTGAGATGTCTAATCCGAGTCCCTTGAGAGATGCAAGGGACTCCAGAGTGACTATGTATAGTTCCTTAAGCGATTTTGTATTGTCGTTAATGGCTTGTTGCATTAAAAATCGGTTCAATACCGTTGATGCTATGTCTCTTGGATTGTCGTATGCGTCAACCAACATGTTCCATGCGTGAAGGTAGTTATCCTCTTTCAAGTCGATTTGGCGTATTAATCTTTCTGCCTCACCGATCACGCTGGTTTTTAAATACCACATTTTTTGAATTGTTGGCATGTTAGTCTTGTGTACCATGGACACAAACATATCAAAGAATTGTGTCCATTTTAAGATATCCCCATCAAATTTGGGGATGGTTATGCGAGGCAAGTTTATGTCTTTGGTGCACTGCTTATTTTCTTTTGAAGCTAGTGCCCTTTGTACATCTTCTTCTGCCTGTAGATACTCCTTTGTATCATATCCATTTTCTTCTGGATTTTCAACTTCTTCATACAGCCGAAAATGGACCTCTTGAATTTGTGTCCATAGATTCCTTATGAGCTCTAATGCTGCGAGCTCAATAGGGGTGCTTTGGCGCAATGTGCGGTGTAGTGATGCGATCATTGCCCTTTGTCGCCGGCACAATGCAATCACCTTGGGTTCTAAGGTTGATTGCTGCCGCTGTCCATCGCCAAGCTCAAGCTTCTTGCTTGTGGCTTGATTTATGGTTTCAGCGTCGTTTTTGATTATTTCTAAGTACTTTAGAACTGTTGTTTTTATGTCCTCATAGTAGGTGAAATATTCATGATTTTTCTGTAGCTCGCCAGAATTTCTAATGACTTCGTCATTTTTTTGGACAACATTCCATTTCTCATTGAGAGAATCTGTTTTAATTTTGTGATAGCCGGCCTGAGATTTTCTCTCAGCGGAATCTTTTTTATAATTAGATATCAGCCGAACAATCTCATCGCTAATATCTTGCTGGACATCAAGCAACTCATTGATGGTTACTTTTTCTGATGCCATTTTGACTGATTTTTGTCGCTTGTTGGACTTTTACAGATATGTATTGGTATATCTGTTTCTTAATCAGTTTTTATTTTTTGTCGCTTGGTGGACTTTGATATAAGTGCTGTGGTCGTTCAACTAACGAGAGCAAACTTTTATCCTGATATGTCGCCTAGTTGACAACTTCAGATGGTCTCAGTAACACAGATATAGTGAACTGTGTTAGGAGATTGCAGGTATCCTTTTGATTGTCGCCTTGTTGACAACTTCAAATGTGGATTTTGGAGATTGGTTATCCCTTTTGTCGCCTAGTTGACAACTGCAGGAAATCACGTCGGGGTCACCAAAATGTTTGTGTATGTTTAAAGGGAAGCAGTCAGCACATAAACTGACTACTAAAAGGCGTCGCAACTAGCACTTGTAACTAGTTGGACTTTACGGAGAGGGAGGTCCTTCGTTGCGCACAGTGAATGCGATGGTAGAAAATAAAGAGGAGACTTGTATGTGCTAAGACTCTAAAGACACTCCAAAAGACACTGACTTTATTGAAGAAAAATGCATCGTTTTTATACAGAATTTTTAGAAGATAATGTTTGCTTAGGATTAGCTATGCTATCTGCGGGTTGACCTAAGCAATCAATGGTTATCTATGCGTGTACAGATACCAAGTCTTAAACTGATCTTATTTATGACGCTGACTGAGCTACTCTCTGTTAAGTGCAGGCCGCTCGAGTGCAGGCCGCTCGAGTGCAGGCCGCTCAAGTGCAGGCCGCTCAAGTGCAGGCCGCTCAACATATTTCTTATCGCAATGCATAGATTGGGTGTACTTTATTACTGTGTACGCTGCGCTATCTGCAGCGTACAACTGGCTTAATATTTAAATGAATCTAAACAACATACTTTTTTTGTTGACAGCATTTTTTGTAGTGGTACAGTTGTCCCATACGTTATAACGCAACATTACCATAACATATTAAATTTTATTATTTCGCGTCAAGTCATACGTTTTCATCTAATATCTAAGTTACATTTTTCATTACATAATTTCACATTTTGTATTGGACAACACCTAAATTGAATAATATTTAATACATAATATTTATGTTGACATTTTATGTAGTAGTAGAGTTGTCCCATACGTTATTACCCAACATTTATTTAACATGTTACATTTCATTATTTCACACTGATTGTGTCATCCGTTATTATCTAACATCTAATTTCCATTATTCAGTATATAATTTCACATGTTGTGTTGGACAACACTTAATTTAAAACTTTTCAGTACATACTTTTTTTGCTGACACATTGTTTTGTTGTGGTAGCAGTTGTCCCATACGTTATTACCCAACATTTATTTAACATGTTACATTTATTATTTCACATTGTTTATGTCATACGTTATTATCTAACATCTAATTTACATTTTTCATTACATAATTTCACATTTTGTATTGGACTGCACTTAATTGAATACTATGTCAATACATAATTTTTATTGTTGACAGCATTTTTTTGTAGTGGTACAGTTGTCCCATACGTTATAACGCAACATTAATTTAACATATTAAATTTTATTATTTCGCGTTGTTTTAGTCATACGTTTTCATCTAACATCTAAGTTACATTTTTCATTACATAATTTCACATTTTGTATTGGACAACACTTAATTGAATAATATTTAATACATAATATTTATTGTTGACATTATATGTAGTAGTAGAGTTGTCCCATACGTTATTACCCAACATTTATTTACCATGTTAAATTTTATTACTTCACATTGTTTGTGTCATATGTTATTATCTTACATCTAATTTACATTTTTCATTATATAATTTCATATTTTGTGTTGGACAACACTTAATTGAAAACTATTTGATGCATAATTTTTATTGTTGATAACATTTTTTGGTAGTAGTAGAGTTATCCCCAACGTTGTTATCCAACATTTATATTACATGTTTTGTCTTTTTATACCATATTGATTGTGTCATACGTTGTTATCTCACATCAATGTTACATGTTTCATGATATAAAATCACAATTTGTATCCAACAACACTTAATTGAATACAATATAATACATAATAATTTTGTTGATATCAATTTTTGTAGTAGTAGAGTTTTCGCATAAGTTGTTACCCAACATTTATATTACATTTTTAGTCTTATTATTTCACATTGTTTATGTCATATGTTATTATCTAACATCTAATTTACATTTTTCATTATATAATTTCACATTTTGTTTTGGATTGCACTTAATTGAATACTATTCAATACATACTTTTTTTGTTGACAGCATTTATTTGTAGTGGTACAGTTGTCCCATACGTTATAACGCAACTTTACTATAAGCATATTACATATTATTATTTCGCGTTGTTTTAGTCATACGTTATCATCTAACACCTAAGTTACATTTTTCATTACATAATTTCACATTTTGTATTGGACAACACCTAATTGAATAATATTTAATACATAATATTTATGTTGACATTTTATGTAGTAGTAGAGTTGTCCAATACGTTATTACCCAACATTTATTTAACATGTTAAATTGTATTATTTTGCATTGTTTTGTCATACGATATTATCTAACAGCTAATTGACATTTTTCATTACATAATTTCACATTTTGTATTGGACTGCATTTAATTGAATACTATTCAATACATATTTTGTATGTTGACAGCATTTTTTTGTAGTGGTACAGTTGTCCCAAACGTTATTACCCAACATTTATTTGACATGTTAAATTTTATTATTTTGCATTGATTTAGTCATACGTTATTATCTAACAGCTAATTTACATTTTTCATTACATAATTTCACATTTTGTATTGGACTGCACTTAATTGAATACTATTTAATACATAATATTTATGTTGACATTATATGTAGTAGTAGAGTTGTCCCATACGTTATTACCCAACATTTATTTAACATGTTAAATTTTATTATTTCACATTTTTGTGTCATGCGTTATTATCTAACATCTAAGTTACATTTTTCATTACATAATTTCATATTTTGTATTGATCAACACCTAATTGAATAATATTTAATACATAATATTTATGTTGACATTTTATGTAGTGGTACAGTTGTCCCATACGTTATTACCCAACAATAATTTAAACTATTTGATGCATAATTTTTATTGTTGATAACATTTTTTGGTAGTAGTAGAGTTATCCCAAACGTTGTTATTCAACATTTATATTACATGTTATGTCTTTTTATACCAAATTGATTGTGTCATACGTTCTCATCTCACATCAATGTTACATGTTTCATGATATAAAATCACAATTTGTATCCAACAACACTTAATTGAATACAATATAATACATAAGAATTTTGTTGATATCAATTTTTGGAGTAGTAGAGTTAGCTCATAAGTTGTTATCCAACATTTATATTACATGTTTTGTCTTTTTATACCAAATTGATTTTGTCATACGTTCTTATCTCACATTAATGTTACATGTTTCATGATATAAAATCACAATTTGTATACAACAACACTTAATTGAATACAATATAATACATAATAATTTTGTTGATATCAATTTTGTAGTAGTAGAGTTGTCTCATAAGTTGTTACCCAACATTTATATTACATTTTTAGTCTTATTACCTCACATTGTTTATGTCCTACATTATTATCTAACATCTAATTTACATTTTTTAATACATAATTTCACATTTTGTATTGGACTGCACTTAATTGAATACTATTCAATACATACTTTTTGTTGTGACAGCATTTTTTTGTAGTGGTACAGTTGTCCCATACGTTATAACGCAACATTACTATAACATATTAAATTTTATTATTTCGCGTTGTTTTAGTCATACGTTTTCATCTAATATCTAAGTTACATTTTGAATTACATAATTTCACATTTTGTATTGGACAACACCAAATTGAATAATATTTAATACATAATATTTATGTTGTCATTTTATGTGGTAGTAGAGTTGTCCCATACGTTATTACCCAACATTTATTTAACATGTTACATTTCATTATTTCACACTGATTGTGTCATCCGTTATTATCTAACATCTAATTTCCATTATTCAGTATATAATTTCACATGTTGTGTTGGACAACACTTAATTTAAAACTTTTCAGTACATACTTTTTTTGTTGACAGCATTGTTTTGTTGTGGTGCAGTTGTCCCATACGTTATTACCCAACATTTATTTAACATGTTAAATTTTATTATTTCGCATTGATTTAGTCATACGTTATTATCTAACAGCTAATTTACTTTTTGAATTACATAATATCACATTTTGTATTAGACTGCACTTAATTGAATACTATTTAATACATAATATTTATGTTGACATTATATGTAGTAGTAGAGTTGTCCTATACGTTATTACCCAACATTTTATTTAACATGTTAAATGTTATGTCATACGTTATTATCTAACATCTAATTTACATTTTTCATTACATAATTTCACATTTTGTGTTGGACAACACTTAATTGAAAACTATGTGATGCATAATTTTTATTGTTGATAACATTTTTTGGTAGTAGTAGAGTTATCCCAAACGTTGTTATTCAACATTTATATTACATGTTATGTCTTTTTATACCAAATTGATTGTGTCATACGTTCTTATCTCACATTAATGTTACATGTTTCATGATATAAAACCACAATTTGTATGTAACAACACTCAATTGAATATAATACAATACAATATAATACCTAATAATTTTGTTGACATCAATTTTTGTACTAGGAGAGTTATCTCATAAGTTGTTTCCCAAAATTTATATTACATTTTTTGTCTTATTATTTCACATTGTCTATGTCATACGTTACAATCTAACACCTAATTTTGTATTTTTCACTACAAAATTTCACATTTTGTATTGGACTGCACTTAATTGAATACTATTTTGTACATACTTTTTTGTTGACAGCATTTTGTATAGTGGTACAGTTGTCCCATACGTTATTACCTCAACATTTATTTAACATGTTAAATTGTATTATTTTGTATTGTTTTGTCATACGATATTATCTAACAGCTAATTTACATTTTTCATTATATAATTTCATATTTTGTGTTGGACAACACTTAATTGAAAACTATTTGATGCATAATTTTTATTGTTTGATAACATATTTTGGTAGTAGTAGAGTTATCCCCAACGTTGTTATCCAACATTTATATTACATGTTTTGTCTTTTATACCATATTGATTGTGTCATATGTGTTATCTCACATCAATGTTACATGTTTCATGATTTAAAATCAGAATTTGTATCCAACAACACTTAATTGAATACAATATAATACATAATAATTTTGTTGATATCAATTTTTGTAGTAGTAGAGTTGTCGCATAAGTTGTTACCCAACATTTATATTACATTTTTAGTCTTATTATTTCACATTGTTTATGTCATATGTTATTATCTAACATCTAATTTACATTTTTCATTATATAATTTCACATTTTGTTTTGATTGCACTTAATTGAATACTATTCAATACATACTTTTTTTGTTGACTAGCATTTATTTGTAGTGGTACAGTTGTCCCATACGTTATAGCGCAATCTTTACTTAAGCAACATTACATATTATTATTTCGCGTTGTTTTAGTCATACGTATATCATCTAACACCTAAGTTACATTTTTCAGTTACATAATTTCACATTTTGTATTGGACAACACCTAATTGAATAATATTTAATACATAATATTTATGTTGACATTTTATGTAGTAGTAGAGTTGTCCAATACGTTATTACCCAACATTTATTTAACATGTTAAATTGTATTATTTTGTATTGTTTTGTCATACGATATTATCTAACAGCTAATTGACATTTTTCATTACATAATTTCACATTTTGTATTGGACTGCATTTAATTGAATACTATTTAATACATATTTTGTATGTTGACAGCATTTTTTTGTAGTGGTACAGTTGTCCCATACGTTATTACCCAACATTTATTTGACATGTTAAATTTTATTATTTTGCATTGATTTAGTCATACGTTATTATCTAACAGCTAATTTACTTTTTGAATTACATAATATCACATTTTGTATTAGACTGCACTTAATTGAATACTATTTAATACATAATATTTATGTTGACATTATATGTAGTAGTAGAGTTTTCCCATACGTTACTACCCAACATTTATTTAACATGTTAAATTTTATTATTTCACATTTTTGTGTCATGCGTTATTATCTAACATCTAAGTTACATTTTTCATTACATAATTTCATATTTTGTATTGATCAACACCTAATTGAATAATATTTAATACATAATATTTATGTTGACATTTTATGTAGTGGTACAGTTGTCCCATACGTTAATACCCAACATTAATTTAAACTATTTGATGCATAATTTTTATTGTTGATAACATTTTTGGTAGTAGTAGAGTTATCCCAAACGTTGTTATTCAACATTTATATTACATGTTATGTCTTTTTATACCAAATTGATTGTGTCATACGTTCTCATCTCACATCAATGTTACATGTTTCATGATATAAAATCACAATTTGTATCCAACAACACTTAATTGAATACAATATAATACATAAGAATTTTGTTAATATCAATTTTTGGAGTAGTAGAGTTAGCTCATAAGTTGTTATCCAACATTTATATTACATGTTTTGTCTTTTTATACCAAATTGATTTTGTCATAAGTTCTTATCTCACATTAATGTTACATGTTTCATGATATAAAATCACAATTTGTATACAACAACACTTAATTGAATACAATATAATACATAATAATTTTGTTGATATCAATTTTTGTAGTAGTAGAGTTGTCTCATAAGTTGTTACCCAACATTTATATTACATTTTTAGTCTTATTACCTCACATTGTTTATGTCATACATTATTATCTAACATCTAATTTACATTTTTTAATACATAATTTCACATTTTGTATTGGACTGCACTTAATTGAATACTATTCAATACATACTTTTTGATGACAGCATTTTTTTGTAGTGGTACAGTTGTTTTTATTACTTTTATTACTTCACATTGATTGTGTCATACGTTATTATCTAACATCTAATTTACATTTTTCATTACATAATTTCACATTTTGTGTTGGACAACACTTAATTGAAAACTATGTGATGCATAATTTTTATTGTTGATAACATTTTTTGGTAGTAGTAGAGTTATCCCAAACGTTGTTATTCAACATTTATATTACATGTTATGTCTTTTTATACCAAATTGATTGTGTCATACGTTCTCATCTCACATCAATGTTACATGTTTCATGATATAAAATCACAATTTGTATCCAACAACACTTAACTGAATACAATATAATACATAAGAATTTTGTTGATATCAATTTTTGTAGTAGTAGAGTTGTCTCATAAGTTGTTACCCAACATTTATATTACATTTTTAGTCTTATTATTTCACATTGTTTATGTCATACGTTATTATCTAATATCTAATTTACATTTTTCATTACATAATTTCACATTTTGTATTGGACTCGCACTTAATTGAATACTATTCAATACATACTTTTTTTGTTGACAGCATTTTTTTGTAGTGGTACAGTTGTCCCATACGTTATTACCCAACATTAATTTAACATGTTCAATTTTATTATTTCGCGTTGTTTTAGTCATACGTTTTCATCTAACATCTAAGTTACATGTTTCATTATATAATTTCACATTTTGTATTGGACAACACCTAATTGAATAATATTTAATACATAATACTTATGTGCGATATTTTATGCAGTAGAGTTGTCCCATACGTTATTACCTGACATAGTATTTAACATGTTAAATTTTATTATTTCACATTTTTTGTGTCATGCGTTATTATCTAACATCTAAGTTACATTTTTCATTACATAATTTCACATTTTGTAGCTGGACAACACCTAATTGAATAAAATTTAATACTTAATATTTATGTTGACATTTTATGTAGTGGTACAGTTGTCCCATACGTTATTACCCAACATTAATTTAACGTGTTAAATTTTATTATTTCGCATTGTTTTAGTCCCACGTTTTCATCTAACATCTAAGTTACATTTTTCATTACATAGTTTCACATTTTGTATTGGACAACACCTGATTGAATAATATTTATTACATAATATTTTTGTTGACATTATACGTAGTAGTAGAGTTGTTCCATTCGTTATTACCCAACATTTATTTACTAAGTTAAATTTTATTACTTCACATTGTTTGTGTCATATGTCATTATCTTACATCTAATTTACATTTATTTACTAAGTTAAATTTTATTACTTACACTGTTTGTGTCATATGTCATTATCTTACATCTAATTTACATTTATCATTAATAATTTCATATTTTGTGTTGGACAAATACTTAATTGAAAACTATTCAATACATACTTTTGTTGTTGACAGCATTTTTTTGTAGTGGTACCGTTGTCCCATACGTTACTACCCAAAATTAATTTAACATATTAAATTTTATTATTTTGCATTGTTTTGTCATACGATATTATCTAACAGCTAATTGACATTTTTCATTACATAATTTCACATTTTTGTATTGGACTGCACTTAATTGAATACTATTCAATACATACTTTTGTTGTTGACAGCATTTTTTTGTAGTGGTACCGTCGTCCTATACGTTACTACCCAAAATTAATTTAACATATTAAATTTTATTATTTTGCATTGTTTTGTCATACGATATTATCTAACAGCTAATTGACATTTTTCATTACATAATTTCACATTTTGTATTGGACTGTATTTAATTGAATACTATTCAATACATACTTTTTTATGTTGACAGCATTTTTTTGTAGTGGTACAGTTGTCCCATACGTTATAACGCAACATTACTATAACATATTAAATTTTATTATTTCAGCGTTGTTTTAGTCATACGTTTTCATCTAATATCTAAGTTACATTTTGAATTACATAATTTCACATTTTGTATTGGACAACACTAAATTGAATAATATTTAATACATAATATTTATGTTGTCATTTTATGTGGTAGTAGAGTTGTCCCATACGTTATTACCCAACATTTATTTAACATGTTACATTTCATTATTTCACACTGATTGTGTCATCCGTTATTATCTAACATCTAATTTCCATTATTCAGTATATAATTTCACATGTTGTGTTGGACAACACTTAATTTAAAACTTTTCAGTACATACTTTTTTTGTTGACAGCATTGTTTTGTTGTGGTGCAGTTGTCCCATACGTTATTACCCAACATTTATTTAACATGTTAAATTTTATTATTTCGCATTGATTTAGTCATACGTTATTATCTAACAGCTAATTTACATTTTGAATTACATAATATCACATTTTGTATTAGACTGCACTTAATTGAATACTATTTAATACATAATATTTATGTTGACATTATATGTAGTAGTAGAGTTGTCCCATACGTTATTACCCAACATTTATTTTAACATGTCTTATTATTCACATTGTTATGTCATACGTTATTATCTAACATCTAATTTATCATTTTTCATTACATAATTTCACATTTTGTATTGGACTGCACTTAATTGAATACTATTCAATACATACTTTTTTGTTGACAGCATTTTTTTGTAGTGGTACAGTTGTCCCATACGTTATTACTCAACATTATTATATAATCATATTAAATCTTTATTATTTCGCATTGTTTTAGTCATACGTTTTCATCTAATATCTAAGTTACATTTTTCATTACATAATTTCACATTTTGTATTGGACAACACCTAAATTGAATAATATTTAATACATAATATTTATGTTGATCATTTTATGTAGTAGTAGAGTTGTCCCATACGTTATTTACCTAACATTTATTTAACATGTTACATTTCATTATTTCACACTGATTTGTGTCATCCGTTATTATCTAACATCTAATTTACATTTATTCAGTATATAATTTCACATGTTGTGTTGGACAACTACTTAATTTAAAACTTTTCAGTACATACTTTTTTGTTGACAGCATTGTTTTGTTGTGTGCAGTTGTCCCATACGTTATTACCTCAACATTATATTTAACATGTTAAATTTTATTATTTCGCATTGATTTAGTCATACGTTATTATCTAACAGCTAATTTACTTTTTGAATTACATAATATCACATTTTGTATTAGACTGCACTTAATTGAATACTATTTAATACATAATATTTATGTTGACATTATATGTAGTAGTAGAGTTGTCCCATACATGTTATTACCCAACATTTATTTAACATGTTAAATTTTATTAGTTCATATTGTTGTGTCATACGTTATTATCTAACATCTAATTTACATTTTTCATTATATAATTTCACATTTTGTGTTGGACAACACTTAATTGAAAACTATGTGATACATATATTTTTATTGTTGATAACATTTTTTGGTAGTAGTAGAGTTATCCCAAACGTTGTTATTCAACATTTATATTACATGTTATGTCTTTTTATACCAAATTGATTGTGTCATACGTTCTTATCTCACATTAATGTTACATGTTTCATGATATAAAATCACAATTTGTATTGTAACAACACTCATCGAATATGATATAACATAATATAATACATAATAATTTTGTTGACATCAATTTTTGTAGTAGGAGAGTTATCTCATAAGTTGTTACCCAACATTTATATTACATTTTTAGTCTTATTATTTCACATTGTCTATGTCATACGTTACACTAACATCTAATTTTGATTTTTCATCATAATTTCACATTTTGTATTGACTGCACTTAATTAATACTATTTGTACATACTTTTTGTTGACAGCATTTTTGTAGTACAGTTGTCCCATACGTTATTACCCAACATTTATTTAACATGTTAAATTTTATTATTTGCATTGTTTTATCATACGATATTATCTAACAGCTAATTGAATTTTTCATTACATATGTCATATTTTGTATTGACTGAATTTAATTGAATACTATTCAATACATACTTTATGTTGACTTATATGTATGTACATTTGTTCCATAACACTTATTATCGTATGTACATATTATTTATACATCATTAGACATTGTTATCTAACTTGTTACATTATGTTATTTTGTCATTATTTACTTGTCATACGTTACTATCTAACATCTAATTTACATTTTTCATTACATAATTTCACATTTTGTATTGGACTGCACTTAATTGAATACTATTTAATACATACTTTTTTTGTTGACAGCATTTTTTTGTAGTGGTACAGTTGTCCCATACGTTATTACCCAACATTTATTTAACATGTTAAATTTTATTATTTCGCATTGTTTTGTCATACGTTATTATCTAACATCTATATTGACATTTTTCATTACATAATTTCACATTTTGTATTGGACTGCACTTAATTGAATACTATTTAATACATACTATTTTATGTTGACAGCATTTTTTTGTAGTGGTACAGTTGTCCCATACGTTATTACCCAACATTATATTTAACATGTTAAATTTTATTATTTCGCATTGTTTGTAGTCATACGTTATTATCTAACATCTAATTTACATTTTTCATTATATAATTTCACATTTTGTATTGGACAGCACTTAATTGAATACTATTTAATACATAATATTTATGTTGATACATTTTATGTAGTAGTAGAGTTGTCCCATACGTTATTACCCAACATTTATTTAACATGTTAAATTTTATTATTTCACATTGTTTGTGTCATACGTTATTATCTAACATCTAATTTACATTTTTCATTACATAATTTCACATTTTGTATTGGACAACACTTAATTGAATACTATTTAATACATAATATTTTTGTTGACAGCATTTTTTGTAGTGGTACAGTTGTCCCATACGTTATTACCCAACATTTATTTAACATGTTAAATTTTATTATTTCACATTGTTTTATGTCATATGTTATTATCTAACATCTAAGTTACATTTTTCATTACATAATTTCACATTTTGTATTGGACAACACCTAATTGAATAATATTTAATACATAATATTTATGTTGACATTTTATGTAGTAGTACAGTTGTCCCATACGTTATTACCCAACATTTATTTAACGTGTTAAATTTTATTATTTCGCATTGTTTTAGTCCTACGTTTTCATCTTACATCTAAGTTACATTTTTCATTACATAATTTCACATTTTGTATTGGACAACACCTGATTGAATAATATTTAATACATAATACTTATGTTGACATTTTATGTAGTAGTAGAGTGGTCCCATACGTTATTACCCAACAAGTATTTAACAGGTTAAATTTTATTATTTCACATTTTTTGTGTCATGCGTTATTATCTAACATCTAAGTTACATTTTTCATTACATAATTTCACATTTTGTATTGGACAACACCTAATTGAATAATATTTAATACATAATATTTATGTTGACATTTTATGTAATGGTACAGTTGTCCCATACGTTATTACCCACCATCTATTTAACATGTTAAATTTTATTATTTCGCGTTGTTTTAGTCATACGTTTTCATCTAACATCGAAGCTACATTTTTCATTACATAATTTCACATTTTGTATTGGACAACATCTAATTGAATAATATTTAATACATAATATTTATGTTGACATTATATGTAGTAGTAGAGTTGTCCCATACGTTATTACCCAACATCTATTTAACATGTTAAATTTTATTATTTTACATTTTTTGTGTCATACGTTATTATCTAACATCATATTTACATTTTTCATTACATTATTTCACATTTCGTATTGGACTGCACTTAATTGAATACTATTCAATACATACTTTTTTTGTTGACAGCATTTTTTTGTAGTGGTACACTTGTCCCATACGTTATAACGCAACATTACTATAACATATTAAATTTTATTATTTCGCGTTGTTTTAGTCATACGTTTTCATCTAACATCTAAGTTACATTTTTCATTACATAATTTCACATTTTGTATTGGACAACACCTGATTGAATAATATTTAATACATAATACTTATGTTGACATTTTATGTAGTAGTAGAGTGGTCCCATACGTTATTACCCAACAAGTATTTAACATGTTAAATTTTATTATTTCACATTTTTTGTGTCATGCGTTATTATCTAACATCTAAGTTACATTTTTCATTACATAATTTCACATTTTGTATTGGACAACACCTAATTGAATAATATTTAATACATAATATTTATGTTGACATTTTATGTAGTGGTACAGTTGTCCCATACGTTATTACCCAACATTAATTTAACGTGTTAAATTGTATTATTTCGCATTGTTTTAGTCCTACGTTTTCATCTAACATCTAAGTTACATTTTTCATTACATAATTTCACATTTTGTATTGGACAACACCTGATTGAATAATATTTAATACATAATACTTATGTTGACATTTTATGTAGTAGTAGAGTGGTCCCATACGTTATTACCCAACAAGTATTTAACATGTTAAATTTTATTATTTCACATTGTTTGTGTCATGCGTTATTATCTAACATCTAAGTTACATTTTTCATTACATAATTTCACATTTTGTATTGGACAACACCTAATTGAATAATATTTAATACATAATATTTATGTTGACATTTTATGTAGTAGTACAGTTGTCCCATACGTTATTACCCAACATTTATATTAACATGTTAAATTTTATTACTTCACATTGTTTGTGTCATACGTTATTATCAACATCTAATTACATTTTTCATAATAATTTCACATTTTGTTGGACACTTAATTGATAAACTTTTCAGTACATACTTTTGTTTGTCTGACAACATTGTTACTTATACATATGTGCAATTAGAAAACTATTTGATGCATAATTTTTATTGTTGATAACATTTTTTGGTAGTAGTAGAGTTATCCCAAACGTTGTTATTCAACATTTATATTAGATGTTATGTCTTTTTATACCAAATTGATTGTGTCATACGTTCTCATCTCACATCAATGTTACATGTTTCATGATATAAAATCACAATTTGTATCCAACAACACTTAATTGAATACAATATAATACATAATAATTTTGTTGATATCAATTTTTGTAGTAGTAGAGTTATCTCATAAGTTAGTTACCCAACATTTATATTACATTTTTAGTCTTATTATTTCACATTGTTTATGTCATACGTTATTATCTAACATCATAATTTACATTTTTCATTACATAATTTCACATTTTGTATTGGACTGCACTTAATTGAATACTATTCAATACATACTTTTTTTGTTGACAGCATTTTTTTGTAGTGGTACAGTTGTCCCATACGTTATTACCCAACATTATTTTTAACATGTTAAATTTTATTATTTCGCGTTGTTTTAGTCATATGTTTTCATCTAACATCTAAGTTACATTTTTCATTATATAATTTCACATTTTGTATTGGACAACACTTAATTGAAAACTTTTTAGTACATACTTATTTTGTTGACAGCATTGTTTTGTAGTGGTACAGTTGTCCCATACGTTATTACCCAACATTGTATTTAACATGTTAAATTTTATTATTTCGCATTGATTTATGTCATACGTTATTATCTAACAGCTAATTTACATTTTTGAATTACATAATTTCACATTTTGTATTAGACTGCACTTAATTGAATACTATTTAATACATAATATTTATGTTGACATTATATGTAGTAGTAGAGTTGTCCCATACGTTATTTCCCAACATTTATTTAACATGTTACATTTTATTACTTCACATTGTTTGTGTCATATGTTATTATCTTACATCTAATTTACATATTTCATTATACAATTTCATATTTTGTGTTGGACAACACTTAATTGAAAACTATTTGATGCATAATTTTTATTGTTGATAACATTTTTTGGTAGTAGTAGAGTTATCCCAAACGTTGTTATCCAACATTTATATTACATGTTTTGTCTTTTTATGCCAAATTGATTGTGTCATACGTTCTTATCTCACATCAATGTTACATGTTTCATGATATAATATCACAATTTGTATCCAACAACACTTAATTGAATACAATATAATACATAATATTTTCGTTGATATCAATTTTTGGAGTAGTAGAGTTATCTCATAGTTGTTACCCAACATTTATATTACATTTTTAGTCTTATTATTTCACATTGTTTATGTCATACGTTATTATCTAACATCTAATTTACATTTTTCATTACATAATTTCACATTTTGTATTGGACTGCACTTAATTGAATACTATTCAATACATACTTTTTTGTTGACAGCATTTTTTTGTAGTGGTACAGTTGTCCCATCGTTATTACCTAACATTTGTTTACCAGTTACGTTTTATTACTTCACACTGTATTAATTTAACATGTTAAATTTTATTATTTCGCGTTGTTTTAGTCATATGTTTTCATCTAACATCTAAGTTACATTTTTCATTATATAATTTCACATTTTGTGTTGGACAACACTTAATTGAAAACTTTTTAGTACATACTTATTTTGTTGACAGCATTGTTTTGTATTGGTACAGTTGTCCCATACGTTATTACCCAACATTTATTTAACATTTTACATTTTATTAATTCGCGTTGTTTTAGTCATATGTTTTCATCTAAAATCTAATGTACATTTTTCATTATACAATTTCATTTTTTGTGTTGGACAACATTTAATTGAAAACTATTTGATGCATAATTTTTATTGTTGATAACATTTTTTGGTAGTAGTAGAGTTATCCCAAACGTTGTTATCCAACATATTACATGTTTTGTCTTTTTATACCATATTGATTGTGTCATACGTTGTTATCTCACATCAATGTTACATGTTTCATGATATAAAATCAGAATTTGTATCCAACAACACTTAATTGAATACAATATAATACATAATAATTTCGTTGATATCAATTTTTGGAGTAGTAGAGTTATCTCATAAGTTGTTACCCAACATTTATATTACATTTTTAGTCTTATTACCTCACATTGTTTATGTCATACGTTATTATCTAACATCATATTTACATTTTTCATTACATAATTTCACATTTCGTATTGGACTGCACTTAATTGAATACTATTCAATACATACTTTTTTTGTTGACAGCATTTTTTTGTAGTGGTACAGTTGTCCCATACGTTATTACCCAACATTATATTTAACATGTTAAATTTTATTATTTCGCGTTGTTTTAGTCATATGTTTTCATCTAACATCTAAGTTACATTTTTCATTATATAATTTCACATTTTGTATTGGACAACACTTAATTGAAAACTTTTTAGTACATACTTATTTTGTTGACAGCATTGTTTTGTAGTGGTACAGTTGTCCCATACGTTATTACCTAACATTGATTTAACATGTTAAATTTTATTATTTCGCATTGATTTAGTCATACGTTATTATCTAACAGCTAATTTACTTTTTGAATTACATAATTTCACATTTTGTATTGGACTGCACTTAATTGAATACTATTTAATACATAATATTTATGTTGACATAATATGTAGTAGTAGAGTTGTCCCATACGTTATTTCCCAACATTTATTTAACATGTTAAATTTTATTACTTCACATTGTTTGTGTCATATGTTATTATCTTACATCTAATTTACATATTTTATTATATAATTTCATATTTTGTGTTGGACAAATACTTAATTGAAAACTATTTGATGCATAATTTTTATTGTTGATAACATTTTTTGGTAGTAGTAGAGTTATCCCAAACGTTGTTATCCAACATTTATATTACATGTTTTGTCTTTTTATGCCAAATTGATTGTGTCATACGTTCTTATCTCACATCAATGTTACATGTTTCATGATATAAAATCACAATTTGTATCCAACAACACTTAATTGAATACAATATAATACATAATATTTTCGTTGATATCAAGTTTTGGAGTAGTAGAGTTGTCTCATAAGTTGTTACCCAACATTTATATTACATTTTTAGTCTTATTATTTCACATTGTTTATGTCATACGTTATTATCTAACATCTAATTTACATTTTTCATTACATAATTTCACATTTTGTATTGGACTGCACTTAATTGAGTACTATTCAATACATACTTTTTGTTGACAGCATTTTTTTGTAAGTGGTACAGTTGTCCCATACGTTATTACCCAACATTAATTTTAACATGTTAAATTTTATTATTTCGCGTTGTTTTAGTCATATGTTTTTCATCTAACATCTAAGTTACATTTTTCATTATATAATTTCACATTTTGTGTTGGACAACACTTAATTGAAAACTTTTTAGTACATACTTATTTTGTTGACAGCATTGTTTTGTAGTGGTACAGTTGTCCCATACGTTATTACCCAACATTTATTTAACATGTTAAATTTTATTATTTCGCATTGATTTAGTCATACGTTATTATCTAACAGCTAATTTACATTTTTGAATTACATAATTTCACATTTTGTATTAGACTGCACTTAATTGAATACTATTTAATACATAATATTTATGTTGACATAATATGTAGTAGTAGAGTTGTCCCATACGTTATTTCCTAACATTTATTTAACATGTTAAATTTTATTACTTCACATTGTTTGTGTCATATGTTATTATCTTACATCTAATTTACATATTTCATTATATAATTTCATATTTTGTGTTGGACAACACTTAATTGAAAACTATTTGATGCATAATTTTTATTGTTGATAACATTTTTTGGTAGTAGTAGAGTTATCCCAAACGTTGTTATCCAACATTTATTTACATGTTTTGTCTTTTTATACCATATTGATTGTGTCATACGTTGTTATCTCACATCAATGTTACATGTTTCATGATATAAAATCAGAATTTGTATCCAACAACACTTAATTGAATACAATATAATACATAATAATTTCGTTGATATCAATTTTTGGAGTAGTAGAGTTATCTCATAAGTTGTTACCCAACATTTATATTACATTTTTAGTCTTATTATTTCACATTGTTTATGTACATACGTTATTATCTAACAGCTAATTTACATTTTTCATTACATAATTTCACATTTTGTATTGGACTGCACTTAATTGAGTACTATTCAATACATACTTTTTGTTGATAGCATTTTTTTGTAAGTGGTACAGTTGTCCCATACGTTATTACCCAACATTAATTTAACATGTTTAAATTTTATTATTTCGCGTTGTTTTAGTCATATGTTTTCATCTAACATCTAAGTTACATTTTTCATTATATAATTTCACATTTTGTGCTGGACAACACTTAATTGAAAACTTTTTAGTACATACTTATTTTGTTGACAGCATTGTTTTGTAGTGGTACAGTTGTCCCATACGTTATTACTCAACATTGATTTAACATGTTAAATTTTATTATTTCGCATTGATTTAGTCATACGTTATTATCTAACAGCTAATTTACTTTTTGAATTACATAATTTCACATTTTTATTAGACTGCACTTAATTGAATACTATTTAATACATAATATTTATGTTGACATAATATGTAGTAGTAGAGTTGTCCCATACGTTATTTCCCAACATTTATTTAACATGTTAAATTTTATTACTTCACATTGTTTGTGTCATATGTTATTATCTTACATCTAATTTACATATTTCATTATACAATTTCATATTTTGTGTTGGACAACACTTAATTGAAAACTATTTGATGCATAATTTTTATTGTTGATAACATTTTTTGGTAGTAGTAGAGTTATCCCAAACGTTGTTATCCAACATTTATATTACATGTTTTGTCTTTTTATGCCAAATTGATTGTGTCATACGTTGTTATCTCACATCAATGTTACATGTTTCATGATATAAAATCACAATTTGTATCCAACAACACTTAATTGAATACAATATAATACATAATAATTTCGTTGATATCAATTTTTGTAGTAGTAGAGTTGTCTCATAAGTTGTTACCCAACATTTATATTACATTTTTAGTCTTATTATTTCACATTGTTTATGTCATACGTTATTATCTAACATCTAATTTACATTTTTCATTATATAATTTCACATTTTGTATTGATTGCACTTAATTGAATACTATTCAATACATACTTTTTTGTTGATAGCATTTTTTGTAGTGTACAGCTGTCCCATACGTTGTCACCCAACATTAACTTAATATGTTACATTTTATTATTTCGCATTGATTTAGCTAGCGTATTATCTAACAGCTAATTTACTTTGAATTACATAATTTCATATTTGTATTAGACTGCACTTAATTGAATACTATTTAATACATAATATTTATGTGACATTATATGTAGTAGTAGAGTTGTCCCATACGTTATTTCCCAACATTTATTTAATATGTTAAATTTTATTATTTCGCGTTGATTTAGTCATATGTTTTCATCTAACATCTAAGTTACATTTTTCATTATATAATTTCACATTTTGTGCTGGACAACACTTAATTGAAAACTTTTTAGTACATACTTATTTTGTTGATAGCATTGTTTTGTAGTGGTACAGTTGTCCCATACGTTATTACCCAACATTGATTTAACATGTTAAATTTTATTATTTCGCATTGATTTAGTCATACGTTATTATCTAACAGCTAATTTACTTTTTGAATTACATAATTTCACATTTTGTATTAGACTGCACTTAATTGAATACTATTTAATACATAATATTTATGTTGACATAATATGTAGTAGTAGAGTTGTCCCATACGTTATTTCCCAACATTTATTTAACATGTTAAATTTTATTACTTCACATTGTTTGTGTCATACGTTATTATCTTACATCTAATTTACATATTTCATTATATAATTTCATATTTTGTGTTGGACAACACTTAATTGAAAACTATTTGATGCATAATTTTTATTGTTGATAACATTTTTTGGTAGTAGTAGAGTTATCCCAAACGTTGTTATCTAACATTTATATTACATGTTTTGTCTTTTTATGCCAAATTGATTGTGTCATACGTTCTTATCTCACATCAATGTTACATGTTTCCTGATATAAAATCACAATTTGTATCCAACAACACTTAATTGAATACAATATAATACATAATAATTTTGTTGATATCAATTTTTGTAGTAGTAGAGTTGTCTCATAAGTTGTAACCCAACATTTATATTACATTTTTAGTCTTATTATTTCACATTGTTTATGTCATACGTTATTATCTAACATCTAATTTACATTTTTCATTATATAATTTCACATTTTGTATTGGATTGCACTTAATTGAATACTATTCAATACATACTTTTTTGTTGACAGCATTTTTTTGTAGTGGTACAGTTGTCCCATACGTTATTACCCAACATTAATTTAACATGTTAAATTTTATTATTTCGCATTGATTTAGTCATACGTTATTATCTAACAGCTAATTTACTTTTTGAATTACATAATTTCACATTTTGTATTAGACTGCACTTAATTGAATACTATTTAATACATAATATTTATGTTGACATTATATGTAGTAGTAGAGTTGTCCCATACGTTATTTCCCAACATTTATTTAACATGTTACATTTTATTACTTCACATTGTTTATGTCATATGTTATTATCTTACATCTAATTTACATATTTCATTATACAATTTCATATCTTGTGTTGGACAACACTTAATTGAAAACTATTTGATGCATAATTTTTATTGTTGATAACATTTTTTGGTAGTAGTAGAGTTATCCCAAACGTTGTTATCCAACATTTATATTACATGTTTTGTCTTTTTATGCCAAATTGATTGTGTCATACGTTCTTATCTCACATCAATGTTACATGTTTCATGATATAATATCACAATTTGTATCCAACAACACTTAATTGAATACAATATAATACATAATAATTTGTTGATATCAATTTTTGGAGTAGTAGAGTTATCTCATAAGTTGTTACCCAACATTTATATTACATTTTTAGTCTTATTATTTCACATTGTTTATGTCATACGTTATTATCTAACATCATATTTACATTTTTCATTACATAATTTCACATTTCGTATTGGATCAGCACTTAATTGAATACTATTCAATACATACTTTTTTTGTTGACAGCATTTTTTTGTAGTGGTACAGTTGTCCCATACGTTATTACCCAACATTAATTTAACATGTTAAATTTTATTATTTCGCGTTGTTTTAGTCATATGTTTTCATCTAACATCTAAGTTACATTTTTCATTATATAATTTCACATTTTGTATTGGACAACTACCTAATTGTATAATATTTAGTACATAATATTTATGTATGACTATTTTGATGTAGTAGTAGAGTTGTCTCCATACGTTATTATCTAACACATTTATTTAATATGTTACAATTTTATTATTTCACATTTTTTGTGTCATACGTTATATATCTATTAACATCGAATTTACATTTTTCATTATATAATTTAACATATTTGTGTTGGACAACACTTAATTGAAGACTATTTGATGCATAATTTTTATTGTTGATAACATTTTTTGGTAGTAGTAGAGTTATCCCAAACGTTGTTATCTAACATTTATATTACATGTTTTGTCTTTTTATGCCAAATTGATTGTGTCATACGTTCTTATCTCACATCAATGTTACATGTTTCATGATATAATGTCACAATTTGTATCCAACAACACTTAATTGAATACAATATAATACATAATAATTTTGTTGATATCAATTTTTGTAGTAGTAGAGTTGTCTCATAAGTTGTTACCCAACATTTATATTACATTTTTAGTCTTATTATTTCACATTGTTTATGTCATACGTTATTATCTAACATCTAATTTACATTTTTCATTATATAATTTCACATTTTGTATTGGACTGCACTTAATTGAGTACTATTCAATACATACTTTTTTTGTTGACAGCATTTTTTTGTAGTGGTACAGTTGTCCCATACGTTATTACCCAACATTAATTTAACATGTTAAATTTTATTATTTCGCGTTGTTTTAGTCATATGTTTTCATCTAACATCTAAGTTACATTTTTCATTATATAATTTCACATTTTGTGTTGGACAACACTTAATTGAAAACTTTTTAGTACATACTTATTTTGTTGACAGCATTGTTTTGTATTGGTACAGTTGTCCCATACGTTATTACCCAACATTTATTTAACATTTTACATTTTATAATTCGCGTTGTTTTAGTCATATGTTTTCATCTAAAATCTAATGTACATTTTTCATTATACAATTTCATATTTTGTGTTGGACAACATTTAATTGAAAACTATTTGATGCATAATTTTTATTGTTGATAACATTTTTGGCAGTAGTAGAGTTATCCCAAACGTTGTTATCCAACATATTACATGTTTTGTCTTTTTATACCATATTGATTGTGTCATACGTTGTTATCTCACATCAATGTTACATGTTTCATGATATAAAATCAGAATTTGTATCCAACAACACTTAATTGAATACAATATAATACATAATAATTTCGTTGATATCAATTTTTGAGTAGTAGAGTTATCTCATAAGTTGTTACCCAACATTTATATTACATTTTTAGTCTTATTACTTCACATTGTTTATGTCATACGTTATTATCTAACATCATATTTACATTTTTCATTATATAATTTCACATTTCGTATTGGACTGCACTTAATTGAATACTATTCAATACATACTTTTTTTGTTGACAGCATTTTTTGTAGTGGTACAGTTGTCCCATACGTTATTACCTAACATTAATTTAACATGTTAAATTTTATTATTTCACGTTGTTTTAGTCATATGTTTTCATCTAACATCTAATTTACATTTTTCATTATCTAATTTCACATTTTGTGTTGGTAAACACTTAATTGAAAACTTTTTAGTACATACTTATTTTGTTGATAGCATTGTTTTGTAGTGGTACAGTTGTCCCATACGTTATTACTCCAACATTGATTTAATATGTTAAATTTTATTATTTCGGATTGATTTAGTCATACGTTATTATCTAACAGCTAATTTACTTTTGAATTATATAATTTCACATTTTGTATTAGACTGCACTTAATTGAATACTATTTAATACATAATATTTATGTTGACATTATATGTAGTAGTAGAGTTGTCCCATACGTTATTTCCCAACATTTATTTAACATGTTAAATTTTATTACTTCACATTGTTTGTGTCATATGTTATTATCTAACATCATAATTTACATTTTTCATTACATAATTTCACATTTCGTATTGGACTGCACTTAATTGAATACTATTCAATACATAATATTTATGTTGACATTATATGTAGTAGTAGAGTTGTCCTATACGTTATTTCCCAACATTTATTTAACATGTTACATTTTATTACTTCACATTGTTTGTGTCATATGTTATTATCTTACATCTAATTTACATATTTCATTATACAATTTCATATTTTGTGTTGGACAACACTTAATTGAAAACTATTTGATGCATAATTTTTATTGTTGATAACATTTTTTGGTAGTAGTAGAGTTATCCCAAACGTTGTTATCCAACATTTATATTACATGTTTTGTCTTTTTATGCCAAATTGATTGTGTCATACGTTCTTATCTCACATCAATGTTACATGTTTCATGATATAAAATCACAATTTGTATCCAACAACACTTAATTGAATACAATATAATACATAATAATTTTGTTGATATCAATTTTTGGAGTAGTAGAGTTATCTCATAAGTTGTTACCCAACATTTATATTACATTTTTAGTCTTATTATTTCACATTGTTTATGTCATACGTTATTATCTAACATCATAATTTACATTTTTCATTACATAATTTCACATTTCGTATTGGATCGCACTTAATTGAATACTATTCAATACATACTTTTTTGTTGACAGCATTTTTTTGTAGTGGTACAGTTGTCCTATACGTTATTACCCAACATTAATTTAACATGTTAAATTTTATTATTTCGCGTTGTTTTAGTCATATGTTTTCATCTAACATCTAAGTTACATTTTTCATTATATAATTTCACATTTTGTGTTGGACAACACTTAATTGAATAACTATTTAGTACATAATTATTTATGTTGAACATTTTATGTAGTAGTAGAGTTGTCCCATACGTTATTACCCAACATTTATTTAACATGTTAAATTTTATTATTTCACATTGTTTGTGTCATACGTTATTATCTAACATCTAATTTACATTTTTCATTATATAATTTCACATTTTGTGTTGGACAACACTTAATTGAAAACTATTTGATGCATAATTTTTATTGTTGATAACATTTTTTGGTAGTAGTAGAGTTATCCCAAACGTTGTTATCCAACATTTATATTACATGTTTTGTCTTTTTATGCCAAATTGATTGTGTCATACGTTCTTATCTCACATCAATGTTACATGTTTCAATGATATAATTTCACAATTTGTATCCGATCAACACTTAATTGAATACAATATAATACATAATAATTTCGTTGAAATCAATTTTTGTAGTAGTAGAGTTATCTCATAAGTCGTTACCCAACATTTATGTTAACATTTTTAGTCTTATTATTTCATATTGTTTGTGTCATACGTTATTATCTAATATCTTATTTACATTTTTCATTACATAATTTCACATTTTGTATTGGACTCGTACTTAATTGAATACTATTCAATACATACTTTTTTGTTGATAGCATTTTTTTGTAGTGGTACCGTTGTCCCATACGTTATTACCTAACATTAATTTAACATGTTAAATTTTATTATTTCGAGTTGTTTTAGTCATTTGTTTTCATCCAACATCTAAGTTACATTGTTCATTATATAATTTCACATTTTGTATTGGACAACACCTAATTGTATAATATTTAATACATAATATTTATGTTGACATTTTATGTAGTAGTAGAGTTGTCCCATACGTTATTTACCCAACATTTATTTAACATGTTAAATTTTATTATTTCACATTTTTTGTGTCATACGTTATTATCTAACATCTAATTTACATTTTTCATTATATAATTTCACATTTTGTATTGGATTGCACTTAATTGAATACTATTCAATACATACTTTTTTTGTTGACAGCATTTTTTTGTAGTGGTACCGTTGTCCCATACGTTATTACTCCAACATTAATTTAACATGTTAAATTTTATTATTTCGCAGTTGTTTTAGTCATTTGTTTTCTATCCAACATCTAAGTTACATTGTTCATTACATAATTTCACATTTTGTATTGGACAACACCTAATTGTATAATATTTAATACATAATATTTATGTTGACATTTTATGTAGTAGTAGAGTTGTCCCATACGTTACTTCCCAACATTTATTTTACGATGTTAAATTTTATTATATCACATTGTTTGTGTCATATGTTATTATCTAACATCTAAATTACATTTTTCATTATATAATTTCACATTTTGTGTTGGACAACACTTAATTGAAAACTCTTTAGTACATAACTTATTTTGTTGACAGCGTTGTTTTGTAGTGGTACAGTTGTCGCATACGTTACACTAACATTGATTTAATACATAATTTTATTATTTTACGCAATTGATTTAGTCATACGTTATTATCTAATAGCTAATTGTACTTTTTGAATTATATAATTCACACTTTGTATTAGACTGCACTTAATTGAAATACTATTTAATACATAATATTTATGTTGACAGTAATATGTAGTAGAGTTGTCTCATACGTTATTACTCAACATTTATTTAACAGTGTTAGTTTTATTACTTCACATTGTTTGTGTCATATGTTATTATCTTACATCTAATTTACTATTATTTCATTATATAATTCTCATATTTTAGTATTGCGATGTCACTTAATTGAAAACTATTTGATGCATAATTTTTATTGTTGATAACATTTTTTGTAGTAGTAGAGTTATCCTAAACGTTGTTATCCTAACATTTATATTACATGTTTTGTCTTTTTATACCATATTGATTGTGTCATACGTTCTTATCTCACATCAATGTTACATGTTTCATGATATAAAATCATAACTCTGTATCCAACAACACTTAATTGAATACAATATAATACATAATAATTTTGTTGATATCAATTTTTGGAGTAGTAGAGTTGTCTCATAAGTTGTTACCCAACATTTATATAACATTTTTAGTCTTATTATTTCACATTGTTTATGTCATACGTTATTATCTAACAGCTAATTTACATTTTTCATTACATAATTTCACATTTTGTATTGGATCGCACTTAATTGAATACTTTATTCAATACATACTTTTTTTGTTGATAGCATTTTTTTGTAGTGGTACAGTTGTCCTATACGTTATTACCTCTAACATTAATTTAATCATGTTAAATTTTATTATTTCGCGTTGTTTTAGTCATACGTTATTCATCTAATATCTAAGTTACATTTTTCATTACATAATTTCATACATTTTGTATTCGATTGCACTTAATTGAATACTATTTAATACATAATATTTATGTTGACATTTTATGTAGTAGTAGAGTTGTCCTATACGTTATTTCCTAACATTTATTTAACATGTTAAATTTTATTACTTCACATTGTTTGTGTCATATGTTATTATCTTACATCTAATTTACATATTTTCATTATATAATTTCATATTTTGTGTTGGAGCAACACTTAATTGAATAATCTATTTGATGCATAATTTTTTATTGTTGATAACATTTTGGTAGTAGTAGAGTTATCCCAAACGTTGTTATCCAACATTTATATTACATGTTTTATCTTTTTATGCCAAATTGATTGTGTCATACGTTCTTATCTCTACATCAATGTTACATGTTTCATGATATAATAATCACACTTTGTATCTAACAACACTTAATTGAATACTAATATAATACATAATATTTTGTTGATAGCATTGTAATTTTTGGGTAGCAGATGTCTCATAAGTTGTTACCCAACATTTATATAACATTTTTATTCTTATTATTTCAGCATTGGTTTATGTCCCATATATTATCTAACAGCTAATTTACATTTTTCATTACATAATTTCACATTTTGTATTGATTGCATCTTAATTGAATACTATTCAATACATAACATTTTTGTTGAAATTGTATTTTGTAGTGGTACCAGTTGTCCCATATGTTAGTTACCTAACATTTATTTAACATATTAAATTTTATTATTTCACGTTGTTTTAGCTCACACGTTATTCATCTAACATCCAATTTAGTACTTTTCATTATATAATTTCACATTTTGTGTTGGACAAATACTTAATTGAAAACTTTTTAGTACATACTTTTTTTGTTGATACATTGTTTTGTAGTAGGTACAGTTGTCCCATACGTTATTACTCCACTACATTTATTTGAATATGTTAAATTTTATTATTTCATTGATTTAGTCATATGTTATTATCTAATAGCATAATTTACTTTTTGACATATACACTTTACATTTTGTATTAGACTGCACTTAATTGAATACTATTTAATATATAATATTTATGTTGATATTATATGTAGTAGTAGAGTTGTCCCATACGTTATTTCCTACTATTTTAACATGTTAAATTTTATTACTTGTTACTGATTGTGTCATACGTTATTATCTTATATCTTATTTACAGATTTTGCATTATATAATTTCATAATGCTGGGTTGGACAACACTTAATTGAAGACTATTTGATGGCATAATTTTTATTGTTGGTAACAGTTTTTGTAGTAGTAGAGTTATCTCAAACGTTGCTACCTCAACATTTATGTTTACATGTTTCATGTCTTTTATACTCAAATTGATTGTGTCACACGTTCTCATCTCTTACATCAATGTTACATGTTTCATGATAGCAAATCACCATTTGTATACACAACAACACTTAATTGAATACAGGTACAATGCATAATAATTTTGTTGATATCAATTTTATGGAGTAGTAGATTTATCTCAGAATTTGTTGCCCAACATTTATGCTGCAATTTTAGTCTTATTATTTC
>JAWNMZ010000162.1:0-51063 GCA_035043445.1 Drosophila silvestris
CAAAAGTAAATTAGCTGTTAGATAGTCAACGTATGACTAAATCAATGCGAAATAATAAAATGTAACATGTTAAATCAATGTTGGGTAATAACGTATGGGACAACTGTACTACTACAAAACAATGCTGTCAACATAAATAAGTATGTATTAAATAGTTTTCAATTAAGTGTTGTCCAATACAAAATGTGAAATTATATAATGAAAAATGTAAATTAGATGTAAGATAATAACATATGACACAAACAATGTGAAGTAATAAAATTTAACATGTTAAATAAATGTTGGGTAATAACGTATGGGACAACTCTACTACTACATGTAATGTCAACAAAAATATTATGTATTAAATATTATTCAATTAGGTGTTGTCCAATACAAAATGTGAAATTATGTAATGAAAAATGTAACTTAGATGTTAGATGAATAACGTATGACTAAAACAATGCGAAATAATAAAATTTAACACGTTAAATTAATGTTGGGTAATAACGTATGGGACAACTGTACCACTACAAAAAAATGCTGTCAACATAAAAAGTATGTATTAAATAGTATTCAATTAAATGCAGTCCAATACAAAATGTGAAATTATGTAATGAAAAATGTCAATTAGCTGTTAGATAATATCGTATGACAAAACAATGCGAAATAATACAATTTAACATGTTAAATAAATGTTGGGTAATAACGTATGGGACAACTGTACCACTACAATAAAATGCTGTCAACAAAAAAGTATGTATTGAATAGTATTCAATTAAGTGCAGTCCAATACAAAATGTGAAATTATGTAATGAAAAATGTCAATTAGATGTTAGATAATAACGTATGACATAAACAATGTGAAATAATAAGACTAAAAATGTAATATAAATGTTGGGTCACAACTTATGAGACAACTCTACTACTACAAAAATTGATATCAACAAAATTATTATGTATTATATTGTATTCAATTAAGTGTTGTTGTATACAAATTGTGATTTTATATCATAAAACATGTAACATTGATGTGAGATAAGAACGTATGACAAAATCAATTTGGCATAAAAAGACAAAACATGTAATATAAATGTTGGATAACAACGTTTGGGATAACTCTACTACTACCAAAAAATGTTATCAACAATACAAATTATGCATCAAATAGTTTTCAATTAAGTGTTGTCCAACACAAAATATGAAATTGTATAATGAAATATGTAAATTAGATGTAAGATAATAACATATGACACAAACAATGTCAAGTAATAAAATTTAACATGTTAAATAAATGTTGGGAAATAACGTATGGGACAACTCTACTACTACATATAATGTCAACATAAATATTATGTATTAAATAGTATTCAATTAAGTGCAGTCTAATACAAAATGTGAAATTATGTAATTCAAAAAGTAAATTAGCTGTTAGATAATAACGTATGACTAAATCAATGCGAAATAATAAAATTTAACATGTTAAATCAATGTTGGGTAATAACGTATGGGACAACTGTACCACTACAAAACAATGCTGTCAACAAAATAAGTATGTACTAAAAAGTTTTCAATTAAGTGCTGTCCAACACAAAATGTGAAATTATATAATGAAAAATGTAACTTAGATGTTAGATGAAAACGTATGACTAAAACAACGCGAAATAATAAAATGTAATATGTTAAAGTAATGTTGCGTTATAACGTATGGGACAACTGTACCACTACAAAAAAATGCTGTCAACAAAAAGTATGTATTGAATAGTATTCAATTAAGTGCAGTCCAATACAAAATGTGAAATTATGTAATGAAAAATGTAAATTAGCTGTTAGATAATAACGTATGACATAAACAATGTGAAATAATAAGACTAAAAATGTAATATAAATGTTGGGTAACAAATTATGAGATAACTCTACTACTCCAAAAATTGATATCAACAAAATTATTATGTATTATATTGTATTCAATTAAGTGTTGTTGTATACAAATTGTGATTTTATATCATGAAACATGTAACATTGATGAGAGATAACAACGTATGACACAATCAATATGGTATAAAAAGACAAAACATGTAAAATAAATGTTGGATAACAACGTTGGGGATAACTCTACTACTACCAAAAAATGTTATCAACAATAAAAATTATGCATCAAATAGTTTTCAATTAAATGTTGTCCAACACAAAAAATGAAATTGTATAATGAAAAATGTACATTAGATTTTAGATGAAAACATATGACTAAAACAACGCGAATTATAAAATGTAAAATGTTAAATAAATGTTGGGAAATAACGTATGGGACAACTCTACTACCACATAAAATGTCAACATAAATATTATGTATTAAGTATTATTCAATTAGGCGTAGTCCAATACAAAATGTGACATTATGTAATGAAAAATGTAACTTAGATGTTAGATAATAACGTATGACTAAAACAACGCGAAATAATAAAATTTAAGATGTTAAATTAATGTTGCGTTATAACGTATGGGACAACTGTACCACTACAAAAAAATGCTGTCAACAAAAAGTATGTATTGAATAGTATTCAATTAAGTGCAGTCCAATACAAAATGTGAAATTATGTAATGAAAAATGTAAATTAGCTGTTAGATAATAACGTATGACATAAACAATGTGAAATAATAAGACTAAAAATGTAATATAAATGTTGGGTAACAAATTATGAGATAACTCTACTACTACAAAAATTGATATCAACAAAATTATTATGTATAATATTGTATTCATTTAAGTGTTGTTGTATACAAATTGTGATTTTATATCATGAAACATTTAACATTGATGTGAGATGAGAACGTATGACACAATCAATTTGGTATAAAAAGACAAAACATGTAATATAAATGTTGGATAACAACGTTTGGGATAACTCTACTACTACCAAAAAATGTTATCAACAATAAAAATTATGCATCAAATAGTCTTCAATTAAGTGTTGTCCAACCCAAAATATGAAATTGTATAATGAAATCTGTAAATTAGATGTAAGATAATAACATATGACACAATCAATGTGAAGTAATAAAATTTAACATGTTAAATAAATGTTGGGAAATAACGTATGGGACAACTCTACTACTACATATAATGTCAACATAAATATTATGTATTAAATAGTATTCAATTAAGTGCAGTCGAATACAAAATGTTAAATTATGTAATTCAAAAAGTAAATTAGCTGTTAGATAATAACGTATGACTAAATCAATGCGAAATAATAAAATTTAACATGTTAAATCAATGTTGGGTAATAACGTATGCGACAACTGTCCCACTACAAAACAACGCTGTCAACAAAATAAGTATGTACTAAAAAGTTTTCAATTAAGTGTTGTCCAACACAAAATGTGAAATTATATAATGAAAAATGTAAATTAGATGTTAGATAATAACGTATGACACAAACAATGTGATATAATAAAATTTAACATGTAAAATAAATGTTGGGAAGTAACGTATGGGACAACGGTACTACTACAAAAGACGGTTGTCAACAAAAAAAGTATGTATTGAATAGTATTCAATTAAGTGCAATCCAATACAAAATGTGAAATTATATAATGAAAAATGTAAATTAGATGTTAGATAATAACGTATGACACAAAAAATGTGAAATAATAAAATTTAACATGTTAAATAAATGTTGGGTAAAAACGTATGGGACAACTCTACTACTACATAAAATGTCAGCATAAATATTATGTATTAAATATTATACAATTAGGTGTTGTCCAATACAAAATGTGAAATTATGTAATGAACAATGTAACTTAGATGTTAGATGAAAACATATGACTAAAACAACGCGAAATAATAAAATTTAACATGTTAAATTAATGTTGGGTAATAACGTATGGGACAACTGTACCACTACAAAAAAATGCTGTCAACAAAAAAAGTATGTATTGAATAGTATTCAATTAAGTGCAGTCCAATACAAAATGTGAAATTATGTAATTCAAAAAGTAAATTAGCTGTTAGATAATAACGTATGACTAAATCAATGCGAAATAATAAAATGTAACATGTTAAATCAATGTTGGGTAATAACGTATGGGACAACTGTACCACTACAAAACAATGCTGTCAACAAAATAAGTATGTACTAAAAAGTTTTCAATTAAGTGCTGTCCAACACAAAATGTGAAATTATATAATGAAAAATGTAAATTGAATGTTAGATGAAAACATATGACTAAAACAACGCGAAATAATAAAATTTAACATGTTAAATTAATGTTGGGTAATAACGTATGGGACAACTGTAACACTACAAAAAAATGCTAGCAACAAAAAAAGTATGTATTGAATAGTATTCAATTAAGTGCAATCCAATACAAAATGTGAAATTATATAATGAAAAATGTAAATTAGATGTTAGATAATAACGTATGACATAAACAATGTGAAATAATAAGACTAAAAATGTAATATAAATGTTGGGTAACAACTTATGAGACAACTCTACTACTACAAAAATTGATATCAACAAAATTATTATGTATTATATTGTATTCAATTAAGTGTTGTTGGATACAAATTGTGATTTTATATCATGAAACATGTAACATTGATGTGAGATAAGAACGTATGACACAATCAATTTGGCATAAAAAGACAAAACATGTAATATAAATGTTGGATAACAACGTTTGAGATAACTCTACTACTACCAAAAAATGTTATCAACAATAAAAATTATGCATCAAATAGTCTTCAATTAAGTGTTGTCCAACACAAAATATGAAATTGTATAATGAAATATGTAAATTAGATGTAAGATAATAACATATGACACAAACAATGTAAAGTAATAAAATTTAACATGTTAAATAAATGTTGGGAAATAACGTATGGACAACTCTACTACTACATATAATGTCAACATAAATATTATGTATTAAATAGTATTCAATTAAGTGCAGTCTAATACAAAATGCAAAATGCATGTAATGAAAAATGTAACTTAGATGTTAGATTATAACGCGATTTAAATAATGAAATAATAAAATTTAACACGTTAAATTTCATGTTACGGGTTAACGCTATCAATTGTACCACTACAAAAATGTTGTCAACATAAAAAAGATGTATTAAATAGTATTCAAAATGAATACAACCAATATAAATAAAATGGTATGAAAAATGTTAATAGCTGTTAGATATCGTATAACAATGATTTAACAGGTTGTTGGGTACACGTGAAATACTCTGTCAACATATTATGACAAATTAATTAATTAGGTGTTACAAAATTATACGAAAAAGCAACTTAGATGATGAAAACGGACAACACAAATGTACATGTTGTAATTATAATCGGCACACTTGTACGCTATGCAGGATGAATAGATCATTATGCAATCAACAGCAAAATGTACCATAATGAGCTGTACGTATGATCAATGAAGATTAAAAATAATATAAATGCACAAATTAATTAAAGACAATCATGTATTATATTGTATTCAACGCATACCCCAGATTTTATCATGAAATATAATAACAGTATTGTTAACTACAGGTATGTGATGTCGATAAAAATAAATGTTGATAATAGATAAATACTAATAAAATGTTATCAACAATAAAATTATAGATCAAGCTCATTGTCCAAATTAAAATTAGAGACAAAAATACATTATAGATGAAAACATATGACTAAAACAACGCGAATATAAATGCAAATGTTAATAAATGTTAGAATGTAATCTCTAAATGTCAACATAAATATATTAAGTACATATTATGTACGGTTAGATAAGAACAACGCGAGTTTAACATGTTAAATTAGTATGGGATACACTGTTGTCACCAAAAGTATGCATACGTATCAATATAGCAAATGTGAAATTATGCACGAAAAATAAATTAGCTGTTGATAATGCATGACAAGACTAAAATGTTGCACAATGAGATACACTAGTTACAGTATTCATTTGGGAGCATAAATTCAGCATTTTGATGTGAGATGAGAATTCACTTCATATAAAAACATGTAGATCGTTAACTTGTAACGTTATGACAATACCTCACAGTGTTGTCCGAAATTGTATAATGAAATTGTAATTAGATGTAAGATCATAAGTATGACACAACAATGTGAAGTACACAAAATCTAACATGTTAAACAAATGTTGGGAAATAACGTATGACAACTCTACTACCACATTGGTAATGTCAACATGTGCATGGTTATGTATATCAAGTGCAAATACAAAATGTACAAATTATGTTAGATATCGCATGACTAAATCAATGCGGCACAATAAAATTTAACATGTTAAATAAATGTTGGGTAAATAACGCATGTGAATGCAATACACCAATAAAAATCGCTGTCAAATGGCATGTACAAAATAGTATTCAATTAAGTGCAAACTACAAAATGCGAAATTCTTGCGAAAAATGCAAAAAGTGTTAGATGCAGACATGTGACAAGACAAAAAAATTCTGTTGATGCCAACAAAATTATTATATTGTATTACTGAGTGTTGCTAAAATTTTATATCATGTTGATGTGCATTTATTATAACATAAAAATACTACTGTAATGTTATCAAATAATACAATGTTGGGTGTATTGACAATGTACACTATATCAACATAATATTATACTAAATATTATTCAATATCAATACAAAATATGAATGCGTAATGAAAAATGCAACTTAGATTTGATAATAACGTATGACACAACAATGCAAATTTAACATGTTAATAAATGTTAAAATATAATGTCAACATACAAATAGTATTCACTATGTCTACAAAGAAAATTAAAAATTAGCTACACAATGCATGACTAACAATGCGAAATAATAAAATTCTTAACATACAAATGTTGGGTAACGTATGGGACAATTGTACCACTACAGCTGTCAACAAAAAGTATACGAAAATTCGCGTTGTCTAACACAAGCGAAATTATAGTGAATATGGAACAGATGTTGTATTAGAATGACACAATCAGTGTGAAATAGAAGTGTGACATGTCAGTCAAATGTTGCGGGTCGCCATAAAAATGTCAGCCATGTATTAAATATTAATTAGGTGTTGTCCAATAAAATGTAAAATATGTACGAACAATGTAACTTTAGATGTTAGATGAACATATGATCAAACAACGCGAAAAATAACAAAATTTAACATGTTACACGTTAAGTAATAACGTATGGGACAACTGCGCTCACAAAGTCAACAAAGTATGTATTGAATAGCATTCACAAGTGCAGTCCACAAAATGTGAAATTGTTCGTGTAAATTAGCTGTTAGATAATATCTGCATGACTAACAATGCGAAAATGTAATAAAAATGTAACATGTTAATGTTGCGGCCATCAAGGTATGGACAACTGTACCACTACAAAACAATGCCGTCAACAAAATAAGTATGCAATTTCCAAAAAAGTTTTCTCAATTAAGTGCTGTCCAACACAAAATGCGAAATTATATAATGAAAATGTAAATTGAATGTTAGATGAAACATATGACTAAAACAACGCGAAATAATAAAATTTAACATGTTAAATTAATGTTAAGTAATAACGCATGGGACAACACAAAAAAGTTAGCAACAAAGTATGTATTGGACAGTATTCAATTAGCGCAATCCATCATTGTGTCGTGAAATTATATACTGAAAATGGGCTCAGGATGTTACAATAACGTAATTTCACAACAATATAACAAATATTATATTGTATTCAATTAGTGTTGTTGGATACAGTTTTAGAGCCCGAAACATGTAACATTGATGCATAAAGAACGCATGACACACACAAAATAAAACATGTAATATAAATGTATTGGATAACAACGCCTTACTGTCAGACAATAAATTGGCGCATCAAATAAGTTCAAGTGTCCAAAATATTCAGAGATGACACAACAATGAAGCAATAAAATTTAACATGCTGTCAAAATTTGGGTACATCGTATTGGACAATTACTGTCAACAAAATATTGGCGTATTAAATATTGTCAATTCAGTGCTACTACAGTAATGAAAATGCGGGGTCTCTACAGCAGAGTGACTAAAACAATGCGCCAATCAATGCCAGTTAATGTGCCAAGGGTCGTGCTAGACAATTGTACTGTTGTACGCCGTCAACATAAAAAAGATGTATTGTGTCAATAATTAAATGCCGTCCAATATAAAAATGCGAAAATAATTACAGTTACTGTATGACAACAATACCAATACAAATTTAACAGGCCACGTGGTAATAGGCAAATAACAAATATTATTCGCGTTGTCCAATACAAAATGTGAATATACCAGTAACTTGATGTTGATGAAAACGTGGCGACCAAAACAATGCGAAATAAAATGTAATATGTTACAGTAATGTGTATACACTCACAAAATGTTGTCAACAGTATGCATTGAATAGACACTATGCAGTCCAATACAAAATGAAATTGGTAATGAAAATGTAAATTAGCCGTTAGATACACAGACCAAAAATGCAATATAGTCAAGAGCGGCCCTACACGAAAATATATCAATGTGACATATTGTATTAAGTTGTTGCATAAATTGTAGATTTATATCATGAAACATTGATGAGAGATAACAACGTACACACAATCAATATGGTATAAAAAGACAAAACATGTACGTAGATACATTACCAAAAAATGTACAATTAAATACAACAATGTACTGTATAAGAAAATGCATTTTGTAGATCATACCAGTACAACGCTTGTATGTAAAATGCCAGTTAATGCTGGAATGTACAGTCGTTCACATAAAATGTCAACATAAATATTGCGTATTAATTAGGCGTCCAATACAAAATGTGACATTGCGTATAGATGCTGACAATAACGCGAAATACAAAATTTAACATGTTCAATGTTGCAACAACTTCACCACAATGCTGTCAACAAAAAGTATGTATTGAATAGTATATTCAATTAAGTGTATTCAATATGTGAAATTATGTACGAAAATAAATTAGCTGTTAGATAATAATGTATGACAATAAGACTAAAATGTAATAAATAGCTAAATTCGAGATACTAATCGATATCAACAAAATTATTATGTATAATTGCATTATTTAAGTGTTGTTGCATATGTAGATTTTGAGACATGAAACATTTAACATTGATGTGAGACGACAAATCAATTTGAAAATTGGATACAATACGGGATTTACACAAGGTGTCAATAAAATTGGCGCATCGCTTCAGTTCAACTTGCATTGTATGGTCGACCTGTAAATTAGATGTAGATAACAACATATGACACAATCAATGTGAAGTAATAAATTTTTTAACATGTTAAATGTGGTGCTCACATATAATGCTAACATAAATATTATGTATTAAATATACTAATTAAGTGCAACAAATTATGTAAGCTGTTAGATAATAATGTATGACTAATAATGTACACAAAATTTAACATGCTAAATAATGTTAAGTATGGGACAAAAATGCTGTCAACAAAAAAAGTATGTACAAATAGCATCACTATGGTAAATGAAGCTTGTAACAGTGCAAATTAGTACACGTATGACATACAATGAAATAATACAAATGGGAAACAAATTTGAGATACCCCAGTACAGATGTCGTAACAAAATTATTACTAGGTATTATTGTATTGTATTATATCTAAAGGTTGGATACAAATTGTGAAAAAAAAAAAAAAAAAAAAAAAAATTGATGTGAGAGATGATCGTATGACACAATCAATTTGGTATAAAAAGACATAACATGTGATATAAATGTTGAATAACAACGTTTAGATAACTCTATTACTACCAAAATGTTGTCAACAATAAGACAAATAGTATCGTTAAGTACACGTATGGGACAACGTACAATTAAAATGTCGTATAAATATTATGTACTAAATATTGCTTCAATTAGGTGTTGATCAATACAGTACCAAGAAATTCAGTAATGAAAATGTAATCTAGATGTTAGCTACACCGTATACGTGAAGTAATAATTTAACATGTTAAAATTGGGATGTTGGGTAATAACGTGGTACAACTTGTTTCACAAGTAATGTCAACATAATACAGGTATTAACAAACTAATTATGCAGTCTACAAAATGATATTACGGTAGGATCGACTAATGCGAAATTACTGCTAACATGCTAATGTTGTGCAATGCACACACACAACAATGCTGTCAACAAAAAAGTATGTACTCGAAGTTTTAAATTATGTTGTTACAACATGCGAAATTATATAGTGTTTAGTTGTACAATAACACTAATCGCGTGAATGAAGTCGTGACATGTCAAATAAATGCAGGATACCCCATTACTTCATAAATGTCAGCATAAATATTATGTATTAAATATTATACAATTGTGGTGTCAGATCAATGCACTTGTAGAGTTAGATGAAAACATATGACTAAAACAACGTGAAACTACAGTACCTAACATGCCAAATTAATGGTAATACAAAAAAATGCTGTCAACAAAAAAGTATACCAGTACACTAGCAGTCCAATACAAATGAATTCAAAAAATTGTTGCCAGATAATAATGTACACCAAATCAATGCGAAATAATAAAATGTAACACTAACGTTGGGATAATCAAAATACTGTATACAAGTAGTACTGCTCATTTCAGTACAACACAAAAATGCAAAAATTATAGTACGAAAATGTAAATTGCTAGTATTGCTGATTTAACATAGCGTATACAATAATAGTAACTAAATATAAAATGAAATTATATAATGAAAATTAGA
This sequence comes from Drosophila silvestris, assembly GCA_035043445.1. Taxonomy (NCBI): domain Eukaryota; kingdom Metazoa; phylum Arthropoda; class Insecta; order Diptera; family Drosophilidae; genus Drosophila; species Drosophila silvestris. Next base: position 10,750 of record JAWNMZ010000162.1, read on the forward strand.
TGTTAGATATAACGCATGACATAACAATGAGACTAAAGGTCATGAGACAAATTTAATTAATATCAACAGTACATATTGTATTCAATTGGCAAGTTGACAAATTGTGATTTTGAGTTGATGTGAGATGTTTATCACAATAATTTGGCATAAAAACATACAAATAACAACGGGGGATAAATTTACAAAATGTTATCAACAATGTACTGGCGCATCAAATAGTTAATTAAAGTTGTCCAAATATGAAATTGTATAATGAAAAATGTAAACATATGACACAAACAATGTGAAGTACAACTTAACATGTTAAATGTTGGGTAATACGTATTGACAACTCTACACAGCGTGTAATGTCAACAAGTGTATTAAATATTGTCAACTAGTGCTGTCCCAATACAAAATGTGAAATTATGCAATGAAAACAACTTGTTAGATGAAAACGTACAACAATGTGAAATAAAATTTAACACGTTGCATCGTTACAATACCAAAAAATGCCGTCACAAAGATATTAAATAGTATTCAATAAATGCCGTCCAATATAAAATGTGAAATTCATGTGCGAGCCAGTTTAATATCAATACAATTTGCGTTAAATAAATGTCAACATAAAATATTATGTATTAAATATTATTCACTACAAATGTGAAGTGCAATGAAAAATGTAATCTCTAGATGTTAGATGGTGCATGACTAAACAACGCGAAGTGTTGCCAGCAGGCTAAGTTTGTACTGTACACTAATAAAAATGCTGTCAACAAAAAAGTAATGTTTATGCAGTCCAATACAAAATGCATTATGTAATGGTACAAATTGCCAGATAATAACGTATGACAACAATGAGAAATAATGGGGTACTCAAAATAAATGTTGCAACAAATTAGAGATACAGTTTCGATGTCACAATATGTATTATATTGTATTCAATTAAGTGTTAATTGTGATTTTATATGAAACATGTACGAGAGATAACAATGTATGACACAATTACGGTATAAAAGACAAACATGCAAAATGTTGATATCAACGTTATTACTACCAAAATGTTATCAACAATAAAATTATGACAAATAGTTTTCAATTAAATGTTGTTCAACACGAAATTGTATAATGAAAATGTTTTGTGGATGAAAACATATGACTAAAACAACGCGAATTATAAAATAAATAAATGTTGGGAAATATGTATTGATAAATACTACGTCAACATAAATATTATGCATATAATATTCAATTAAGTGTTCAATATTATGTAATGAAAAATGTAAATTTGATACAGATAATAAAGTGAAATAATGTGTTTCTAACATGTTAATTAATGTTGCAAGAGTAACGTATAGACAATACCACTGCTGTACGCTAACAAGTATGCATTGAACAGTATTCAAATTAGCGCAGTTCAATATGAAATTATGCATGAAAAATGGGATGTTAGATAATGCATGATATAAACAATGAAATAATAAGACTAAAAATGCAATCGTTAGTACAAAATTGAGATAATTCTATTACCTAAAATGATATCAGTTATGTATAATTATTTAAGTAAAGCTGTTATTAAATTGTGATTTTATATCATGAAACATGATGTGAGATGAGACACAATAAGGGTGTTAAATAAAACATGCAATAAATGTTGATAACAACGTTTAAATGTGTCGTTATCAACAATAAATTGGCGCATCAAATAGTTCAATGCGTTGTCCAACTCCAAAATTGGTGAAATTGCAGGTTTGTGCCCAAATAGATGTAAGACAATAACATATGACACAATCAATGCGAAGTACACCCTAACATGCCAAATAAATGGGAAACGGGGACACCACGTCAACATAAATACATGTACAAATAGCATTACTATGCTAAATTATGTAATGAAGGTTAGACGTGCTGATCAATGCAAATACACAAAATTTTATAACATGCCAAATAGTGGGACAATTGTACACCAATAAAAATGTTGCACAATACAGCATTGTCCAATACAAATGCGAAATTTTGGTAATGAAAACGGTACCAGTGCCAGACAATGCATGACATAGACAATGCGAAATAATAAGATAAAAAATGCAATATAAATGTTAAAATTCTTTTATACTTCCAGTACAAAATTGATGTCAACAAAATTGTGTATTATATTGTATTGTATTATACTAATTATTGAGCAAATTGTGATTTTATATCATGAGCATGCAACATTGATGCAGATGACACAACAAATCTGGCATTTTTTAGCTATAAATGGGTCGGGGGATACAATACATTGTTATCAACAATAAAATTATGATCAAAATACGTTGGGTAATATCGCATGTGGACACAATAACATAAATATGTACTAAATATTATTCAATTGTTGATCAATACAAATATGAAATTATGCAATGAAAATGCAATCTCAGGATGCCAGATAATAATGGAGACAAAATTTAACATGCCAAATGCCTACTACTATAATGTCAACATAAATATTATGTATTAAATAGCATTCAATTGGGCGCAGTCTACAAAATGCGATATGTAATTCAAAAGTAAATTAGCTGTTAGATAATACCTACAGACATCAATGAAATAAAATTAACATTAAATAAATAAAAAATTCACAAAACAATGTTACGTATGCAATGAAAAGCTTTAAATTATGCTGTCTAACACTACGTGAAATTATATAGTGAATAATGGAATGATTAGACGTATCAGCGTGAAATAATGAATGTGACATGTCAAATAAATGTTCTAATAATACATAAAATGACAACATAAATAATATGTATTAAATATTATTCAATTAAAACTAATACAAAATGCATAAATTGTTAGATGAAAACAAATGACTAACAGCTGAAATAATGTGTTTAACATAACACGTTAAATAATTGAAACAATGTCAACATAAATATTATGTATTAAATATTATTGAATTAGTGTTGTTCAAATGAAATTATGTACGAAAAATGTAATTTAGATGCACAACGCATGACACAAATGTGAAGTAATAACTTGCTCAAATAAATGTGAATTTGCTCGTCGCCTACCATTATGCATTAAATATCTCTGTTAAGTGCCTAATATAATGTGAAATTATGCAATTCACAACAGCTGTTAGATAATAACGTATGAATAATGCGAGTCAATAAAATTTAACACGTTTAAATTAATTGCACAGTATTGCTGTCAACAGCATGGTTGAATAGTATTCAATAAGTAGTCCAATAAAATGTGAAATTATGTATCGAAAAATGTAAATTAGAAACGCATGACATACAACACGTGAAATTAATAAAATGCACATGCCAAATAATGTTGTGCAATAATCGCATGGACAGCATATCACATAAAGTCAACATAGCCATTATACAAATAGCAAGCCAAATGCCATGTATCAAAATAGTTGCCAGATAATGCATGACTAACAATGCGAAATAATAAATTACGCCAATGTATGTGGACACCGTGCTGTCAACAAAAAAGTACAGTAAAATGAAATTATATGTCAAATTAGCTGTTGGTTATCGTATGACAAAACAATGCATACAATTCTGTTAAACATTAAGTAATGTATAAGTAAAAAATACTAGTAAAAATGTCACTACAAAGTATGCAATAAAATAGTATCGCGTTCAATATAAAATTATAATGAAATGTAACGAAATGATTAAATGAAATAACAAAATTTAACATGTTAAATTAAGTAATAATTTTAGAGACAATGACTAATTACAAAATGTCAACATAAATATTATGCATTAAATATTATAGTGTGAAAATGTAACTTAGATGTTAGATATCGCATGATCATTAAAATGTGAAGTAATAAAATTAACTTTGCACAATAAAGTTAGTAATAACGTGTAGACACCTAATACTACATATATGAACAAAAATACCATGTAATAAATACATATCAGCGCCTAATACACAAATTATACTATCAGTAACAGCTGACAGTATGACTACCGCGAAATAATACTTAAGTTGTAGATCGTTACAAACAATGCTGTCAACAAAAAGTGTACGAAATATATGCTCGAATAATGGTAGGATAATACCTATCGACACAATCAGCAGAAATACGAAATTTGTTGGGTACGTATAAAGACAATCATTAATACATAAAATGACAACATTATAATGCATTAAATAGCTAATAGTGCTGTCCACACAAAATGTGAAAAAAAAAAAAAAAAAAAAAAAAAAAAATAAAAAAAAAAAAAAAAAAACATAAAAAATGTGAAATAATAAAATTTAACAAAATAAATAACGTTGCAAATGTCAACATAAGCATTAAATATTATTGTTCAGTGCTGTCCAATACAAAATGTGAAATTATGCAAAATGTAACTTAGATAGATAATAACGCCGACACAGAGAACTTGTTAAAGAAGCCATTAATATCAACAAAATAATATATTAAATACTTAATAAATGAAATTATACCAAAAAATTATTGCCAGATATAACGATCAATGCGAAATAATAAAATTTAACATGACAAATTAATGTTGGGTAATACGTATGGGACACCGTACCACTATAAAAATGTTGTCAACAAAGTATGTACAAAATAGTATTCAATTACGCAAAATGAATACAAAATGTGAAATTATGCAATTTTATATTGCCAGATATCGTATGACAATAATGCATAATAAATTTAACATGTTAAATAAATGTTAGTGTACACTACGTCAACAAAAGCATAGTATTCAATTAAGTGCAGTTCAAAATGTGAAAATATGCAATGAAAAATGCACCAAGATGTTAGAAAATGTAAATGACTAAAACAGCCGAAATACAAAATTTAACATGTTAAATTAATGTCATAATATGGGACACCAAAATGTCAACATAAATATTATGTATTAAATATTATAGCAAAATGTGAAATATAATGAAAATGTAAATTTAGATGTCTAATAACGGTTTATCAAAATGTATAATAAAGAACAAGCACACTACATATAATAATGCGAACAAAATATTATGTATTAAATAATATTAAGTGTGCTCTACAAATGTACTAATAAATTACGTTTGATTAAATAATGCGAAATAAAAATTTAACACGTTAAATTAATGTTGCAATACCGTATGGGACACTGCAAAATGGGTGTTAAAGTATGCATGAAAGTTTTAAATAGTGTTGTCCAACAATAACATGAAATTATTGAATAATGGAAATTAGATACAGATACACGAATGACACAATCAAATAATGAAATGTGACATGTCAAATAAATGCCAAGTAATAGGACAACTTCACTATAAAATGACAACATAAAATATAATGCATATCATTACTCAATTCAGGTGCTGTCTTACACATGTATCGAAAATGCAATCTTGATGTTGATGGTACTGCGATTCGTGAAATAATAAAATTTAATACGCCATAGTAATGTTGCATCAGCAGACCAGCCACTACAAAAATGCTGTCAACAAAGTATGCATTGAATAGCATACAATTAAGTGCATCATAAAATGTGAAATTATGCAATGACACTGTTAATGTATGACATAAACAATGAGGTAATAAAATATAATAGTAAATGCCAAGTAACAACTATGAGACAATCGTACTGATATCAACAAAAATATTATGTATTATATAGTATTTATTGTGGGATCAAATTTTATATCAAGAAACATGTAACATTAACAACAGTATGACACAATCAATATGGTAGTGCTGATACAAAAACATGTATAGATAAATTTATTATCAACAATAACAATATGTTGACCAACACAGAAATTGCATAATGAAAATGTACATATGATTGTGCAAGGCAATGTATAGAATGCAAATGTCAACATAAATATTATGCATACCAGTATTCAATTAAATGCAAAAACTACAATGTTGCACATTGCTGTTAGATACTGTATTGACAAAATCAATGTAAAATAATATTGTTTCACATGTTATCAAATGTTGGTATGGACAATTGTACACTATAAAATGATGTCAACAGTATGTACAAAATATATGCAAACTATAAAATGCGAAATTGTGCACAAAAATGCAAAATTAGATGTTAGATAGTAACGTATACTAATAAGACTAAAAATGTACATAGTCACAAGTCCCAGAGATAACTCCTTCTGAGATCAAATAGTTATCATGTTGACCAAAAAATGAAATGGCACGAAAATGCAGACAGATGTAACAATGAAGTACAAAATTTAGCATACCAGCAATGTTGCTGGGACACCCACATTAACATAAATATTATAATGTGATATATATAGACAATGTGAAACTATGCAATGGTGTAATGTAGATGTTAGATGAAAACATCAAACTCGAAATAAATTTAACATGTTAAATTAATGTTGGGTACAAAGTATGTGATAAATGGGTATGTATTGAATAGTATTCAATTGCTAAAACTACAAAAATGAGTGTAATGAAAATGTAAATTGATATCAGTCGTGGTAACACAATGCGAAGTACAAATAATGTAATCTGTGTTCAATAATCGTGGGCAATAGCATCTATGGGACAACATTACTGCAAATGTCAACTTTAATCGTATGTATTAAATACTATACAATTGTAGGTGCATGTCCAACATAAAATGTGAATTATTATACATGTAATTGAGTGCTAATCAATATGTGTATGACACAAAATGTAGAATAATAAAATTTAACATGTAAAGTAGATGTGGGTAAATGTATGGACAAACGCCACTACATATACAAATGTCAACATAGTATTCTTATTCAATATTATTTCAGTTAGGTGTTATTAGTCCAAAATGAAATTATGTAATGAAAAATGTAGCCTTAGATGTTAGATAATAACGCATGACACAAAATTGTGCAATAAAATTTAACTTGTTAAATAAATGTTTGACAACCTAATACTAATTAAGTTAATACCAGCGTGAAATTATACCAAAATTAGCTGTTAGATACAACGTCAATGCGAAATAAATTTAACATGTTGTTATAATAACGTGGTGTAATTTGCTCACATATTTAATGTCAACATATGTGTATTAGTATTCATAAAATGTGATATTATGTACTCAAATCGATAACGTATGATCAACTGCGAAATAATAAATTCTTAACATGCCAAATAAATGTTATGGGGACACCACCACTACAGCTGTCAACAGTATGGCTGAAAATTTTGTATGTTGTTCCACAACATGTGAAATTATATAGTCAAGAAATTAGATGAATGAATAGTGTGAAATAATGAAAAATGTAACATGTCAAATAAATGTAAAAAAAAAAAAAAAAAAAAAAAAAAAAAAAAAAAAAAAAAAAAAAAAAAAAAAAAATATACGTAAAAAAAAAAAAAAAAAAAAAAAAAGTCGAATACAAAATGTGAAATTATGTAATGAAAAATGTCAAATTAAATTGCCAGATACACGTATGACAAAACAATGCAAAATAATACAATTTTTTAACATGTTAAAAAAAAAAAAAAAAAAAAAAAATAATTATAAAAAAATGCTGTCAACAAAAAAGTATGTACAAAATAGTATTCACAAGTGCAGTTCATGACGTGAAATTATAAAAATGAAAATGTCAATTGTGATGTTAATGCACACGTGAAGTAATAAGACGTACTGTACAGTAAATAAGTAACAACGAGACAATTTGGTTTCAATACAAAATTGACAACAAAATTAATATGCATTGCATTGTATTCACTGGGTACACTGATACAATTCAGATTTGGTAATTACAATGGAGATAACTATGACAAAATCAATTTGAAATATAAAAGATAAAACATTTAATATAAATGTTGATAACGTTTGGGACAGTTTCATTACTTCACAAAAAAAGCTAACAATAAAATTATGCATCACATTCAAGTGTTAAGACAAAATGAAATTATAATGAAAAATGCAATAGATGATTAGACGTATGACACAACAATGTGAAGTAATAAAATTTAACATGTTAATGTATACCTACTACTACATTTAATGTCAACATAAATATTATGTATTAAATAGTATTCAATTAGTGCAAACCTAATATGTACTGTGTGTTAGATAATAACGTATGACCAAATCAATGCGAAATAATAAAATTTAACATGTTGCACGTATGGACAACACTGGTTAAAACAATGCTGTCAACAAAAAGTATGTACTGAATTTTAAATTGCTAATCACAGTAATGGAAATTGTGGATAATAACGGTAATGAAATGTTGATGTCACCGCACAATATTATACGACAACATAAATATGTATTAAATATTATTCAATTAGTGTTGTCCAATACAAAATGTGAAATATAAATGAAAATGTAATCCTGTTAGATGAAAAGTATGACCAGTAACCGAAATAATAAAATTTAATATGTTATAGTAATGTCAAGTTATAGTATGGGACACCACATTACAAAAGCTGTCTAACAAGAAAGTGTATTGAATAGTATTCCAAATAAAATGTGAAATTATGTAATGAAAATGTAACAATTAGATGTTATATAATAATGCATGATATAAATAATGTGAGGTAATAAGACTAAAAATGTAATATAAGCTTATACATAATATTGTTAACAAATATTATGTATTATATTGTATCTGCGTCTTGTTGATACAAACTTATATCATGAAGCGGCTAATGTGAGATAACAATGGTATGACACATTATGGTATAAAGACAAACATGCGTGGGTAGATACTACCAAAATGTTATTAACAATAAAATTACAGATCAAGATGACAAAAGGATCAACAGGGAATGGTATAATGAAATGCATTACGTAAACATATGACGCAACAATGTGAGCGTTCTATACGTTATAGTCGTTGGGTACTCTTCACAGCTATAAAATGTCAACATAAATATTATGTACAAATAGTATTCACTAAATGCAGTTCAGAAATTATAAATGAAAAACAATTAGCTGTTAGATGACGTATGACAGTAATGCAAATAACATACTCTAAATGCCAAGTAATGTGAAATGATGTCAACAAAAAGTATGTACAAAATTATTAAAAATGCAAATTGCGTAGAAAAATGCAAATTGTTAGATATAACGTATGACATAGACAATGTGAAAAGCAATAAGAGCCAAAATGCAATTTGCAACTTGTAGATTTTCTAAATATTAAGTGTTGAACAACACAAAATTGTATAATGAAAATGTACATTAGATGTAATGATAACATAATGACACAAACAATGTGAAGTAATGTGTTCTAGCATGCACGTTGGGTACACGTATGGGACAATGTCAACATAAATATTATGCACAAATTACACCGGGTGTTGTCCAAGGAAGACAGTAATGAAATGTAATGTAGATGTTAGATGAAAGGACTAAAACAATGCGAAATAATAAAATTTAACATGCCAAATTAATGTTGGGTACAGTATGGGAATTGTACCACTACAATACGCTGTCAACAGTATGTTGAATAGTATTCAATTAGCGCAGTCCAATAAAATGTGAAATTATGTGTTGAAAATTAGGATAGAAATTAATGTATGACATCAATGTGAAATAATACCGTAACATGTTAGCCACGTAGGGACACGTTATGTATTAAATATTATAGACAAAAAGGTCTTACAATGTGAAATTATATTATGAAAAATGTAAAATTCGATGCCAAATGTACAAGATGTGAAATAATATCATATAGACAACGTTTACCATGTGTCAACATATTATGGCTAAATATTATTCGAACTAATACAAAATGTGAAATTATGTAACTTGTGATGTTTACAAAACATGTGAAGTAATAAAATTTAACTTGTCAAATAAATTGTACAACGGGCGGGGACAATTTACCATGCATGTCAAAATAATATAATAGTTTCATTTCACAAAATGAAATTTCGGTGCTCAAAATTAGTTGTTAGATAATAACGGCGATTTCGTGAAATAATAAAATTTAACATGTTAAATTAATGTAATGGTATTGGCTAACTGTAACCACTATAAAAAATGTTGCCAACAAAAGTACAAAATAAATTAATTAAGTAGCCGAATACAAAATGTGATATTATCTAACAGCTAATTGACATTTTTCATTACATAATTTCACATTTTGTATTGGACTGCACTTAATTGAATACTATTTAATACATACTTTTTATGTTGACAGCATTTTTTTGTAGTGGTACAGTTGTCCCATACGTTATTACCCAACATTAATTTAACATGTTAAATTTTATTATTTCGCATTGATTTAGTCATACGTTATTATCTAACAGCTAATTTACTTTTTGAATTACATAATTTCACATTTGGTATTAGAGCGCACTTAATTGAATACTATTTAATACATAATATTTTTGTTGACATTATATGTAGTAGTAGAGTTGTCCCATACGTTATTACCCAACATTTATTTAACAAGTTAAATTTTATTACTTCACATTTTTTGTGTCATGCGTTATTATCTAACATCTAAGTTACATTTTTCATTACATAATTTCACATTTTGTATTGGACAACACCTAATTGAATAATATTTAATACATAATACTTATGTTGACATTTTATGTAGTAGTAGAGTTGTCCCATACGTTATTACCCAACATCTATTTTACATGTTAAATTTTATTATTTCACATTTTTTGTGTCATACGTTATTATCTAACATCGAATTTACATTTTTCATAATATAATTTCACATTTTGTGTTGGACAACACCTAATTGTATAATATTTAATACATAATATTTATGTTGACATTTTATGTAGTAGTAGAGTTGTCCCATACGTTATTACCCAACATTTATTTAACATGTTACATTTTATTATTTCACATTGTTTATGTCATACGTTATTATCTAATATCTAATTTACATTTTTCATTACATAATTTCACATTTTGTATTGGACTGCACTTAATTGAATACTATTCAATACATACTTTTTTGTTGACAGCATTTTTTTGTAGTGGTACAGTTGTCCCATACTTTATTACCCAACATTAATTTAACATGTTAAATTTTATTATTTCGCGTTGTTTTAGTCATATGTTTTCATCTAACATCTACGTTACATTTTTCATTACATAATTTCACATTTTGTATTGGACAACACCTAATTGAATAATATTTAATACATAATATTTATGTTGACATTATATGTAGTAGTAGAGTTGTCCCATACGTTATTACCCAACATTTATTTAACATGTTAAATTTTATTACTTCACATTGTTTGTGTCATACGTTATTATCTTAACATCTAATTTACATTTTTCATTATACAATTTCACATTTTGTGTTGGACAACACTTAATTGTATAATATTTAATACATAATATTTATGTTGACATTTTATGTAGTAGTAGAGTTATCCCATACGTTATTACCCAACATTTATATTAACATGTTATAGTTTTATTATTTCACATTGTTTATGTCATACGTTATTATCTAACATCTAATTTACATTTTTCATTACATAATTTCACATTTTGTATTGGACTGCACTTAATTGAATACTATTTAATACATACTTTTTTTGTTGACAGCATTTTTTTGTAGTGGTACAGTTGTCCCATACGTTATTACCCAACATTTATTTAACATGTTAAATTTTATTATTTCGCATTGTTTTAGTCATACGTTATTATCTAACATCTAATTTACATTTTTCATTACATAATTTCACATTTTGTATTGGACAACACCTAATTGTATAATATTTAATACATAATATTTATGTTGACATTTTATGTAGTAGTAGAGTTGTCCCATACGTTATTACCCAACATTTATATAACATGCTAAATTTTATTACTTCACATTGTTTGTGTCATATGTTATTATCTTACATCTAATGTACATTTTCATTATACAATTTCATTTTTTGTGTTGGTCAACACTTAATTGAAAACTATTTGATGCATAATTTTTATTGTTGATAACATTTTTTGGTAGTAGTAGAGTTATCCCCAACGTTGTTATCCAACATTTATATTACATGTTTTGTCTTTTTATACCATATTGATTGTGTCATACGTTGTTATCTCACATTAATGTTACATGTTTCATGATATAAAATCACAATTTGTATCCAACAACACTTAATTGAATACAATATAATACATAATAATTTTGTTGATATCAATTTTTGTAGTAGTGGGTTGTCTCATAAGTTGTTACCCAACATTTATATTACATTTTTAGTCTTATTACCTCACATTGTTTATGTCATACATTATTATCTAACATCTAATTGACATTTTTCATTACATAATTTCACATTTTGTATTGGACTGCACTTAATTGTTTACTATTCAATACATACTTTTCTTGTTGACAGCATTTTTTTGTAGTGGTACAGTTGTCCCATACGTTATAACGCAACATTACTATAACATATTAAATTTTATTATTTCGCGTTGTTTTGGTCATACGTTTTCATCTAGCATCTAAGTTACATTTTTCATTACATAATTTCACATTTTGTATTGGACAACACCTAATTGAATAATATTTAATACATAATATTTATGTTGTCATTTTATGTAGTAGTAGAGTTGTCCCATACGTTATTACCCAACATTTATTTGACATGTTACATTTCATTATTTCACACTGATTGTGTCATTCGTTATTATCTAACATCTAATTTCCATTATTCACTATATAATTTCACATGTTGTGTTAGACAACACTTAATTTAAAACTTTTCAGTACATACTTTTTTTGTTGACAGCATTGTTTTGTAGTGGTACAGTTGTCCCATACGTTATTACCCAACATTTATTTAACATGTTAAATTTTATTATTTCGCATTGATTTAGTCATACGTTATTATCTAACAGCTAATTTACTTTTTGAATTACATAATATCACATTTTGTATTAGACTGCACTTAATTGAATACTATTTAATACATAATATTTATGTTGACATTATATGTAGTAGTAGAGTTGTCCCATACGTTATTACCCAACATTTATTTAACATGTTAAATTTTATTACTTCACATTGATTGTGTCATACGTTATTATCTAACATCTAATTTACATTTTTCATTATATAATTTCACATTTTGTGTTGGACAACAATTAATTGAAAACTATGTGATGCATAATTTTTATTGTTGAAAACATTTTTTGGTAGTAGTAGAGTTATCCCAAACGTTGTTATCCAACATTTATATTACATGTTTTGTCTTTTTTATACCAAATTGATTTTGTCATACGTTCTTATCTCACATTAATGTTACATGTTTCATGATACAAAATCACAATTTGTATCCAACAACACTTAATTGAATACAATATAATACATAATAATTTTGTTGACATCAATTTTTGTAGTAGGAGAGTTATCTCATAAGTTGTTACCCAACATTTATATTACATTTTTAGTCTTATTATTTCACATTGTCTATGTCATACGTTACTATCTAACATCTAATTTTGCATTTTCATTACACAATTTCATATTTTGTATTGGACTGCACTTAATTGAATACTATTTTGTACATACTTTTTTTGTTGACAGCATTTTTTTATAGTGGTACAGTTGTCCCATACGTTATTACCCAACATTTATTTAACATGTTAAATTGTATTATTTTGCATTGTTTTGTCATACGATATTATCTAACAGCTAATTGACATTTTTCATTACATAATTTCACATTTTGTATTGGGCTGCAATTAATTAGCAGATACTATTTAATACATACTTTCTATGTTGACAGCATTTTTTTGTAGTGGTACAGTTGTCCCATACGTTATTACCCAGCTTATTAATTTAACGTGTTAAATTTTATTAGCTCGCATTGATTCAGTCCTACGTTATTATCTAACAGCTAATTTACTTTTTGAACTACATAATTCCACATTTGGTATTAGAGCGCACTTAAGTGAATACTATTTAATACATAATATTTTTTGTTGACATTATATGTAGTAGTAGAGTTGTCCCATAGCGTTATTACCCAACATTTATTTTAACAATGCTAAATTTTTATTACTTCACATTGTTTGTGTCATGCGTTAATTATCTAATCATCTAAGTTACATTTTTCATTACATAATTTCACATTTTGTATTGGACGCACTTAATTGAATACTATTTAATACATAATATTTTGTTGACATTTTTATGTAGTGGTACAGTTGTCCCATACGTTATTATAACATTTATTTAACATGTTAAATTTTATTATTTCACATTTTTTGTGTCATACGTTATTATCTAACATCTAAGTTACATTTTTCATTACATAATTTCACATTTTGTATTGGACAACACCTAATTGAATAATATTTAATACATAATACTTATGTTGACATGTTATGTAGTAGTAGAGTTGTCCCATACGTTATTACCCAACATCTATTTTACATGTTAAATTTTATTATTTCACATTTTTTGTGTCATACGTTATTATTTAACATCGAAGTTACATTTTTCATAATATAATTTCACATTTTGTGTTGGACAACACCTAATTGTATAATATTTAATACATACTATTTATGTTGACATTTTATGTGGTAGTAGAGTTGTCCCATACGTTATTACCCAACATTTATTTAACATGTTACATTTTATTATTTCACATTGTTTATGTCATACGTTAATTTCTAATATCTAATTTACATTTTTCATTACATAATTTCACATTTTGTATTGGACTGCACTTAATTGAATACTATTCAATACATACTTTTTTGTTGACAGCATTTTTTTGTAGTGGTACAGTTGTCCCATACTTTATTACCCAACATTAATTTAACATGTTAAATTTTATTATTTCGCGTTGTTTTAGTCATATGTTTTCATCTAACATCTACGTTACATTTTTCATTACATAGTTTCACATTTTGTATTGGACAACACCCAGTTGTATAATATTTAATACATAATATTTATGTTGACATTATATGTAGTAGTGGAGTTGTCCCATACGTTATTACCCAACATTTATATAACATGCTAAATTTTATTACTTCACATTGTTTGTGTCATATGTTATTATCTTACATCTAATGTACATTTTCATTATACAATTTCATTTTTTGTGTTGGTCAACACTTAATTGAAAACTATTTGATGCATAAGAGAGAGTTATCTCATAAGTTGTTACCCAACATTTATATTACATTTTTAGTCTTATTATTTCACATTGTCTATGTCATACGTTACTATCTAACATCTAATTTTGCATTTTTCATTACACAATTTCACATTTTGTATTGGACTGCACTTAATTGAATACTATTTTGTACATACTTTTTTTGTTGACATCATTTTTTTATAGTGGTACAGTTGTCCCATACGTTATTACCCAACATTTATTTAACATGTTAAATTGTATTATTTTGCATTGTTTTGTCATACGATATTATCTAACAGCTAATTGACATTTTTCATTACATAATTTCACCTTTGTGTATTGGACTGCATTTAATTGAATACTATTTAATACATAATATTTATGTTGACATTTTATGTAGTAGTAGAGTTGTCCCATACGTTATTACCCAACATTTATATAACATGCTAAATTTTATTACTTCACATTGTTTGCGTCATATGTTATTATCTTACATCTAATGTACATTTTCATTATACAATTTCATTTTTTGTGTTGGTCAACACTTAATTGAAAACTATTTGATGCATAATTTTTATTGTTGATAACATTTTTTGGTAGTAGTAGAGTTATCCCCAACGTTGTTATCCAACATTTATATTACATGTTTTGTCTTTTTATACCATATTGATTGTGTCATACGTTGTTATCTCACATTAATGTTACATGTTTCATGATATAAAATCACAATTTGTATCCAACAACACTTAATAGAATACAATATAATACATAATATTTTTGTTGATATCAATTTTTGTAGTAGTAGAGTTGTCTCATAAGTTGTTACCCAACATTTATATTACATTTTTAGTCTTATTACCTCACATTGTTTATGTCATACATTATTATCTAACATCTAATTGACATTTTTCATTACATAATTTCACATTTTGTATTGGAATGCACTTAATTGTATACTATTCAATACATACTTTTCTTGTTGACAGCATTTTTTTGTAGTGGTACAGTTGTCCCATACGTTATAACGCAACATTACTATAACATATTAAATTTTATTATTTCGCGTTGTTTTAGTCATACGTTTTCATCTAACATCTAAGTTACATTTTTCATTACATAATTTCACATTTTGTATTGGACAACACCTAATTGAATAATATTTAATACATAATATTTATGTTGTCATTTTATGTAGTAGTAGAGTTGTCCCATACGTTATTACCCAACATTTATTTGACATGTTACATTTCATTATTTCACACTGATTGTGTCATTCGTTATTATCTAACATCTAATTTCCATTATTCAGTATATAATTTCACATGTTGTGTTGGACAACACTTAATTTAAAACTTTTCAGTACATACTTTTTTTGTTGACAGCATTGTTTTGTAGTGGTACAGTTGTCCCATACGTTATTACCCAACATTTATTTAACATGTTAAATTTTATTATTTCGCATTGATTTAGTCATACGTTATTATCTAACAGCTAATTTACTTATTGAATTACATAATTTCACATTTTGTATTAGAGCTGCACTTAATTGAATACTATTTAATACATAATATTTATGTTGACATTATATGTAGTAGTAGAGTTGTCCCATACGTTATTACCCAACATTTATTTAACATGTTAAATTTTATTACTTCACATTGTTTGTGTCATACGTTATTATCTAACATCTAAGTTACATTTTTCATTACATAATTTCACATTTTGTATTGGACAACACCTAATTGAATAATATTTAATACATAATATTTATGTTGACATTTTATGTAGTGGTACAGTTGTCCCATACGTTATTACCCAACATTAATTTAACATGTTAAATTTTATTATTTCGAGCTGTTTTAGTCATTTGTTATTCATCTAACATCTAAGTTACATTTTTCATTACATAATTTCACATTTTGTATTGGACAGCACTTAATTGAATACTATTTAATACATACTATTTTTGTTGACAGCATTTTTTTGTAGTGGTACAGTTGTCCCATACGTTATTACCCAACATTTATTTAACATGTTAAATTGTATTATTTTGCATTGTTTTGTCATACGATATTATCTAACAGCTAATTGACATTTTTCATTACATAATTTCACATTTTGTATTGGACTGCACTTAATTGAATACTATTTAATACATACTTTCTATGTTGACAGCATTTTTGTAGTGGTACAGTTGTCCCATACGTTATTACCCAACATTAATTTAACGTGTTAAATTTTATTATTTCGCATTGATTTAGTCATGACGTTATTATCTAACAGCTAATTTACTTTTTGCATTACATAATTTCACATTTGGTATTAGAGCGCACTTAATTGAATACTATTTAATACATAATATTTTTGTTGACATTATATGTAGTAGTAGAGTTGTCCCATACGTTATTACCCAACATCTATTTAACATGTTAAATTTTATTACTTCACATTTTTTGTAGTCATCGTTATTATCTAACATCTAAGTTACATTTTTCATTACATAATTTCACATTTTGTATTGGACAACACCTAATTGAATAATATTTAATACATAATATTTATGTTGACATTTTATGTAGTAGTAGAGTTGTCCCATACGTTATTACCCAACATCTATTTTACATGTTAAATTTTATTATTTCACATTTTTTGTGTCATACGTTATTATCTAACATCGAATTTACATTTTTCATAATATAATTTCACATTTTGTGTTGGACAACACCTAATTGTATAATATTTAATACATAATATTTATGTTGACATTTTATGTAGTAGTAGAGTTGTCCCATACGTTATTACCCAACATTTATTTAACATGTTACATTTTATTATTTCACATTGTTTATGTCATACGTTATTATCTAACATCTAATTTACATTTTTCATTACATAATTTCACATTTTGTATTGGACTGCACTTAATTGAATACTATTCAATACATACTTTTTTTGTTGACAGCATTGTTTTGTAGTGGTACAGTTGTCCCATACGTTATTACCCAACATTAATTTAACATGTTAAATTTTATTATTTCGCATTGATTTAGTCATACGTTATTATCTAACATCTAATTTACATTTTTCATTACATAATTTCACATTTTGTATTGGACAGCACTTAATTGAATACTATTTAATACATAATATTTATGTTGACATTATATGTAGTAGTAGAGTTGTCCCATACGTTATTACCCAACATTTATTTAACATGTTAAATTTTATTACTTCACATTGTTTGTGTCATACGTTATTATCTAACATCTAAGTTACATTTTTCATTACATAATTTCACATTTTGTATTGGACAACACCTAATTGAATAATATTTAATACATAATATTTATGTTGACATTTTATGTAGTGGTACAGTTGTCCCATACGTTATTACCCAACATTTATTTAACATGTTAAATTTTATTATTTCGCATTGTTTTAGTCATACGTTATTATCTAACATCTAATGTTACATTTTTCATTACATAATTTCACATTTTGTATTGGACAACACTTAATTGAATACTATTTAATACATAATATTTATTGTTGATACATTTTATGTAGTAGTAGAGTTGTCCCATACGTTATTACCCAACATTTATTTAACATGTTAAATTTTATTATTTCACATTGTTTGTGTCATACGTTATTATCTAACATCTAATTTACATTTTTCATTATATAATTTCACATTTTGTATTGGACAACACTTAATTGAATACTATTTAATACATAATTTTTATTGTTGACAGCATTTTTTGTAGTAGTAGAGTTGTCCCATACGTTATTACCCAACATTTATATTAACATGTTAAATTTTATTATTTCACATTGATTTGTGTCATACGTTATTATCTAACATCTAATGTTACATTTTTCATTATATAATTTCACATTTTGTATTGGACAACACTTAATTGAATACTATTTAATACATAATATTTATGTTGACATCATTTTATGTAGTAGTAGAGTTGTCCCATACGTTATTACCCAACATTTATTTAACATGTTAAATTTTATTATTTCACATTGTTTATGTCATACGTTATTATCTAACATCTAATTTACATTTTTCATTACATAATTTCACATTTTGTATTGGACTGCACTTAATTGAATACTATTTAATACATACTTTTTTTGTTGACAGCATTTTTTTGTAGTGGTACAGTTGTCCCATACGTTATTACCCAACATTAATTTAACATGTTAAATTTTATTATTTCGCATTGATTTAGTCATACGTTATTATCTAACAGCTAATTTACTTTTTGAATTACATAATTTCACATTTGGTATTAGAGCGCACTTAATTGAATACTATTTAATACATAATATTTTTGTTGACATTATATGTAGTAGTAGAGTTGTCCCATACGTTATTACCCAACATTTATTTAACAAGTTAAATTTTATTACTTCACATTTTTTGTGTCATGCGTTATTATCTAACATCTAAGTTACATTTTTCATTACATAATTTCACATTTTGTATTGGACAACACCTAATTGAATAATATTTAATACATAATATTTATGTTGACATTTTATGTAGTGGTACAGTTGTCCCATACGTTATTACCCAACATTAATTTAACATGTTAAATTTTATTATTTCGCAGTTGTTTTAGTCATACGTTATTCATCTAACATCTAAGTTACATTTTTCATTACATAATTTCACATTTTGTATTGGACAACACCTAATTGAATAATATTTAATACATAATATTTATGTTGTCATTTTATGTAGTAGTAGAGTTGTCCCATACGTTATTACCCAACATTTATTTGACATGTCACATTTCATTATTTCACACTGATTGTGTCATTCGTTATTATCTAACATCTAATTTCCATTATTCACTATATAATTTCACATGTTGTGTTAGACAACACTTAATTTAAAACTTTTCAGTACATACTTTTTTTGTTGACAGCATTGTTTTGTAGTGGTACAGTTGTCCCATACGTTATTACCCAACATTTATTTAACATGTTAAATTTTATTATTTCGCATTGATTTAGTCATACGTTATTATCTAACAGCTAATTTACTTTTTGAATTACATAATATCACATTTTGTATTAGACTGCACTTAATTGAATACTATTTAATACATAATATTTATGTTGACATTATATGTAGTAGTAGAGTTGTACCATACGTTATTACCCAACATTTATTTAACATGTTAAATTTTATTACTTCACATTGATTGTGTCATACGTTATTATCTAACATCTAAGTTACATTTTTCATTACATAATTTCATATTTTGTATTGATCAACACCTAATTGAATAATATTTAGTACATAATATTTATGTTGACATTTTATGTAGTGGTACAGTTGTCCCATACGTTATTACCCAACATTAATTTAAACTATTTGATGCATAATTTTTATTGTTGATAACATTTTTTGGTAGTAGTAGAGTTATCCCAAACGTTGTTATTCAACATTTATATCACATGTTATGTCTTTTTATACCAAATTGATTGTGTCGTACGTTCTCATCTCACATCAATGTTACATGTTTCATGATATAAAATCACAATTTGTATCCAACAACACTCAATTGAATATAATACAATACAATATAATACCTAATAATTTTGTTGACATCAATTTTTGTACTAGGAGAGTTATCTCATAAGTTGTTTCCCAACATTTATATTACATTTTTTGTCTTATTATTTCACATTGTCTATGTCATACGTTACAATCTAACACCTAATTTTGCATTTTTCATTACAAAATTTCACATTTTGTATTGGACTGCACTTAATTGAATACTAATTTGTACATACTTTTTTTGTTGACAGCATTTTTTTGTGGTGGTACAGTTGTCCCATACGTTATTACCCAACATTTATTTAACATGTTAAATTTTATTATTTCGCATTGATTTAGTCATACGTTATTATCTAACAGCTAATTTACTTTTTGAATTACATAATTTAACATTTTGTATTCGACTGCACTTAATTGAATACTATTTAATACATAATATTTATGTTGACATTATATGTAGTAGTAGAGTTGTCCCATACGTTATTTCCCAACATTTATTTAACATGTTAAATTTTATTACTTCACATTGATTGTGTCATATGTTATTATCTTACATCTAATTTACAGATTTCATTATACAATTTCATATTTTGGGTTGGACAACACTTAATTGAAGACTATTTGATGCATAATTTTTATTGTTGATAACATTTTTTGGTAGTAGTAGAGTTATCCCAAACGTTGTTATCCAACATTTATATTACATGTTTTGTCTTTTTATACCAAATTGATTGTGTCATACGTTCTCATCTCACATCAATGTTAAATGTTTCATGATATAAAATCACAATTTGTATACAACAACACTTAAATGAATACAATATTATACATAATAATTTTGTTGATATCAATTTTTGGAGTAGTAGAGTTATCTCAGAATTTGTTACCCAACATTTATATTACATTTTTAGTCTTATTATTTCACATTGTTTATGTCATACGTTATTATCTAACAGCTAATTTACATTTTTCATTACATAATTTCACATTTTGTATTGGACTGCACTTAATTGAATACTATTCAATACATACTTTTTGTTGACAGCATTTTTTTGTAGTGGTACAGTTGTCCCATACGTTATAACGCAACATTAATTTAACATGTTAAATTTTATTATTTCGCGTTGTTTTAGTCATACGTTATTATCTAACATCTAAGTTACATTTTTCATTACATAATGTCACATTTTGTATTGGACTACGCCTAATTGAATAATACTTAATACATAATATTTATGTTGACATTTTATGTGGTAGTAGAGTTGTCCCATACGTTATTTCCCAACATTTATTTAACATTTTACATTTTATAATTCGCGTTGTTTTAGTCATATGTTTTCATCTAAAATCTAATGTACATTTTTCATTATACAATTTCATTTTTTGTGTTGGACAACATTTAATTGAAAACTATTTGATGCATAATTTTTATTGTTGATAACATTTTTTGGTAGTAGTAGAGTTATCCCCAACGTTGTTATCCAACATTTATTTTACATGTTTTGTCTTTTTATACCATATTGATTGTGTCATACGTTGTTATCTCTCATCAATGTTACATGTTTCATGATATAAAATCACAATTTGTATACAACAACACTTAATTGAATACAATATAATACATAATAATTTTGTTGATATCAATTTTTGGAGTAGTAGAGTTATCTCCTAATTTGTTACCCAACATTTATATTACATTTTTAGTCTTATTATTTCACATTGTTTGTGTCATACGTTATTATCTAACAGCTAATTTACATTTTTCATTACATAATTTCACATTTTGTATTGGACTGCACTTAATTGAATACTATTCAATACATACTTTTTGTTGACAGCATTTTTTTGTAGTGGTACAGTTGACCCATACGTTATAACGCAACATTACTGTAACATATTACATTTTATTATTTCGCGTTGTTTTAGTCATACGTTTTCATCTAACATCTAAGTTACATTTTTCATTACATAATTTCACATTTTGTATTGGACAACACCTAATTGAATAATATTTAATACATAATATTTATGTTGACATTTTATGTAGTAGTAGAGTTGTCCCATACGTTATTACCCAACATTTATTTAACATGTTAAATTGTATTATTTTGCATTGTTTTGTCATACGATATTATCTAACAGCTAATTGGCATTTTTCCTTACATAATTTCACATTTTGTATTGGACGGCATTTAATTGAATACTATTTAATACATATTTTTTATGTTGACAGCATTTTTTTGTAGTGGTACAGTTGTCCCATACGTTATTACCCAACATTAATTTAACGTGTTAAATTTTATTATTTCGCATTGTTTTAGTCATACGTTTTCATCTAACATCTAAGTTACATTTTTCATTACATAATTTCACATTTTGTATTGGACAACACCTAATTGAATAATATTTAATACATAATATTTTTGTTGACATTACATGTAGTAGTAGAGTTGTCCCATACGTTATTACCCAACATTTATTTAACATGTTAAATTTTATTACTTCACATTGTTTGTGTCATATGTTATTATCTAACATCTAATTTACATTTTTCATTATACAATTTCATATTTTGTGTTGGACAACACTTAATTGAAAACTATTTGATGCATAATTTTTATTGTTGATAACATTTTTTGGTAGTAGTAGAGTTATCCCAAACGTTGTTATCCAACATTTATATTAACATGTTTATGTCTTTATTATTGCCACAATTGATTTGTGTCATACGTTACTTATCTCAACATCTAATGTTACATTGTTTCATGTATATAATTATCACAATTTGTATTCAACAACACTTAATTGAATACATATATTAATACATAATATTTTTGTTGATATCATTTTTTGTAGTAGTAGAGTTGTCCCATACGTTGTTACCCAACATTTATATTAACATGTTAAATCTTATTATTTCACATTGTTTATGTCATACGTTATTATCTAACATCTAATGTTACATTTTTCATTACATAATTTCACATTTTGTATTGGACAACACTTAATTGAATACTATTTAATACATAATATTTATGTTGACACATTTTTTGTAGTAGTAGAGTTGTCCCATACGTTATTACCCAACATTTATTTAACATGTTAAATTTTATTATTTCACATTGTTTTAGTCATACGTTATTCATCTAACATCTAATGTTACATTTTTCATTACATAATTTCACATTTTGTATTGGACAACACTTAATTGAATACTATTTAATACATAATATTTATGTTGACACATTTTATGTAGTAGTAGAGTTGTCCCATACGTTATTACCCAACATTTATTTAACATGTTAAATTTTATTATTTCACATTGTTTGTGTCATACGTTATTATCTAACATCTAATTTACATTTTTCATTACATAATTTCACATTTTGTATTGGACAACACTTAATTGAATACTATTTAATACATAATTTTTATTGTTGATAACATTTTTTGTAGTGGTACAGTTGTCCCATACGTTATTACCCAACATTTATTTAACATGTTAAATTTTATTATTTCGCATTGTTTTAGTCATACGTTTTCATCTAACATCTAAGTTACATTTTTCATTACATAATTTCACATTTTGTATTGGACAACACTTAATTGAATAATATTTAATACATAATATTTATGTTGACATTTTATGTAGTAGTAGAGTTGTCCCATACGTTATTACCCAACATTTATTTAACATGTTAAATTTTATTATTTCACATTGTTTGTGTCATACGTTATTATCTAACATCTAATTTACATTTTTCATTATATAATTTCACATTTTGTATTGGACTGCACTTAATTGAATACTATTCAATACATACTTTTTTTGTTGACAGCATTTTTTTGTAGTGGTACAGTTGTCCCATACGTTATTACCCAACATTTATTTAACATGTTAAATTTTATTATTTCGCGTTGTTTTAGTCATACGTTTTCATCTAACATCTAAGTTACATTTTTCATTACATAATTTCACATTTTGTATTGGACAACACTTAATTGAATACTATTTAATACATAATATTTATGTTGACATTTTTTGTAGTAGTACAGTTGTCCCATACGTTATTACCCAACATTTATTTAACATGTTAAATTTTATTATTTCGCATTGATTTATGTCATACGTTATTATCTAACATCTAATTTACATTTTTGCATTACATAATTTCACATTTTGTATTGGACTGCACTTAATTGAATACTATTTAATACATAATATTTATGTTGACATTATATGTAGTAGTACAGTTGTCCCATACGTTATTTCCCAACATTTATTTAACATGTTAAATTTTATTATTTCGCATTGTTTGTAGTCATACGTTATTATCTAACATCTAAGTTACATTTTTCATTATATAATTTCACATTTTGTATTGGACAACACCTAATTGAATAATATTTAATACATAATATTTATGTTGACATTTTTTGTAGTAGTAGAGTTGTCCCATACGTTATTACCCAACATTTATTTAACATGTTAAATTTTATTATTTCGCATTGTTTGTAGTCATACGTTATTATCTAACAGCTAATTTACATTTTTCATTACATAATTTCACATTTTGTATTGGACTGCACTTAATTGAATACTATTTAATACATACTTTTTTTGTTGACAGCATTTTTTTGTAGTAGTACAGTTGTCCCATACGTTATTACTTCCAACATTTATTTAACATGTTAAATTTTATTATTTCGCGTTGTTTTAGTCATATGTTTTCATCTAACATCTAATTTACATTTTTCATTATACAATTTCATTTTTTGTGTTGGACAACACTTAATTGAAAACTATTTGATGCATAATTTTTATTGTTGATAACATTTTTTGGTAGTAGTAGAGTTATCCCCAACGTTGTTATCCAACATTTATTTTACATGTTTTGTCTTTTTATACCATATTGATTGTGTCATACGTTGTTATCTCACATCAATGTTACATGTTTCATGATATAAAATCACAATTTGTATACAACAACACTTAATTGAATACAATATAATACATAATAATTTTGTTGATATCAATTTTTGGAGTAGTAGAGTTATCTCATAATTTGTTACCCAACATTTATATTACATTTTTAGTCTTATTATTTCACATTGTTTATGTCATACGTTATTATCTAACAGCTAATTTACATTTTTCATTACATAATTTCACATTTTGTATTGGACTGCACTTAATTGAATACTATTCAATACATACTTTTTGTTGACAGCATTTTTTTGTAGTGGTACAGTTGTCCCATACGTTATAACGCAACATTACTTTAACATATTACATTTTATTATTTCACGTTGTTTTAGTCATACGTTTTCATCTAACATCTAAGTTACATTTTTCATTACATAATTTCACATTTTGTATTGGACAACACCTAATTGAATAATATTTAATACATAATATTTATGTTGACATTTTATGTAGTAGTAGAGTTGTCCCATACGTTATTACCCAACATTTATTTAACATGTTAAATTGTATTATTTTGCATTGTTTTGTCATACGATATTATCTAACAGCTAATTGACATTTTTCCTTACATAATTTCACATTTTGTATTGGACTGCATTTAATTGAATACTATTTAATACATACTTTTTTATGTTGACAGCATTTTTTTGTAGTGGTACAGTTGTCCCATACGTTATTACCCAACATTAATTTAACGTGTTAAATTTTATTATTTCGCATTGTTTTAGTCATACGTTATTCATCTAACATCTAAGTTACATTTTTGCATTACATAATTTCACATTTTGTATTGGACAACACCTAATTGAATAATATTTAATACATAATATTTTTGTTGACATTACACGTAGTAGTAGAGTTGTCCAATACGTTATTACCCAACATTTATTTAACATGTTAAATTTTATTACTTCACATTGTTTGTGTCATATGTTGTTATCTTACATCTAATTTACATTTTTCATTATACAATTTCATATTTTGTGTTGGACAACACTTAATTGAAAACTATTTGATGCATAATTTTTATTGTTGATAACATTTTTTGGTAGTAGTAGAGTTATCCCAAACGTTGTTATCCAACATTTATATTACATGTTTTGTCTTTTTATGCCAAATTGATTGTGTCATACGTTCTTATCTCACATCAATGTTACATGTTTCATGATATAAAATCACAATTTGTATCCAACAACACTTAATTGAATACAATATAATACATAATAATTTTGTTGATATCAATTTTTGTAGTAGTAGAGTTGTCTCATAAGTTGTGACCCAACATTTATATTACATTTTTAGTCTTATTATTTCACATTGTTTATGTCATACGTTATTATCTAACATCTAATTTACATTTTTCATTATATAATTTCACATTTTGTATTGGATTGCACTTAATTGAATACTATTCAATACATACTTTTTTTGTTGACTAGCATTTTTTTGTAGTGTTACAGTTGTCCCATACGTTATTACCCAACATTAATTTAACATGTTAAATTTTATTATTTCGCGTTGTTTTAGTCATATGTTTTCATCTAACATTCAATTTACATTTTTCATTATATAATTTCACATTTTGTGTTGGACAGCACTTAATTGAAAACTTTTTAGTACATACTTATTTTGTTGACAGCATTGTTTTGTAGTGGTACAGTTGTCCCATACGTTATTACCCAACATTGATTTAACATGTTACATTTTATTATTTCGCATTGATTTAGTCATACGTTATTATCTAACAGCTAATTTACTTTTTGAATTACATAATTTCACATTTTGTATTGGACTGCACTTAATTGAATACTATTCAATACATACTTTTTTTGTTGACAGCATTTTTTTGTAGTGGTACAGTTGTCCCATACGTTATTACCCAACATTAATTTAACATGTTAAATTTTATTATTTCGCGTTGTTTTAGTCATATGTTTTCATCTAACATCTAAGTTACATTGTTCATTACATAATTTCACATTTTGTATTGGACAACACCTAATTGTATAATATTTAATACATAATATTTATGCTGACATTTTATGAAGTAGTAGAGTTGTCCCATACGTTATTACCCAACATTTATTTGACATGTCACATTTCATTATTTCACACTGATTGTGTCATTCGTTATTATCTAACATCTAATTTCCATTATTCACTATATAATTTCACATGTTGTGTTAGACAACACTTAATTTAAAACTTTTCAGTACATACTTTTTTTGTTGACAGCATTGTTTTGTAGTGGTACAGTTGTCCCATACGTTATTACCCAACATTTATTTAACATGTTAAATTTTATTATTTCGCATTGATTTAGTCATACGTTATTATCTAACAGCTAATTTACTTTTTGAATTACATAATATCACATTTTGTATTAGACTGCACTTAATTGAATACTATTTAATACATAATATTTATGTTGACATTATATGTAGTAGTAGAGTTGTACCATACGTTATTACCCAACATTTATTTAACATGTTAAATTTTATTACTTCACATTGATTGTGTCATACGTTATTATCTAACATCTAAGTTACATTTTTCATTACATAATTTCATATTTTGTATTGATCAACACCTAATTGAATAATATTTAGTACATAATATTTATGTTGACATTTTATGTAGTGGTACAGTTGTCCCATACGTTATTACCCAACATTAATTTAAACTATTTGATGCATAATTTTTATTGTTGATAACATTTTTTGGTAGTAGTAGAGTTATCCCAAACGTTGTTATTCAACATTTATATCACATGTTATGTCTTTTTATACCAAATTGATTGTGTCGTACGTTCTCATCTCACATCAATGTTACATGTTTCATGATATAAAATCACAATTTGTATCCAACAACACTCAATTGAATATAATACAATACAATATAATACCTAATAATTTTGTTGACATCAATTTTTGTACTAGGAGAGTTATCTCATAAGTTGTTTCCCAACATTTATATTACATTTTTTGTCTTATTATTTCACATTGTCTATGTCATACGTTACAATCTAACACCTAATTTTGCATTTTTCATTACAAAATTTCACATTTTGTATTGGACTGCACTTAATTGAATACTAATTTGTACATACTTTTTTTGTTGACAGCATTTTTTTGTGGTGGTACAGTTGTCCCATACGTTATTACCCAACATTTATTTAACATGTTAAATTTTATTATTTCGCATTGATTTAGTCATACGTTATTATCTAACAGCTAATTTACTTTTTGAATTACATAATTTAACATTTTGTATTCGACTGCACTTAATTGAATACTATTTAATACATAATATTTATGTTGACATTATATGTAGTAGTAGAGTTGTCCCATACGTTATTTCCCAACATTTATTTAACATGTTAAATTTTATTACTTCACATTGATTGTGTCATATGTTATTATCTTACATCTAATTTACAGATTTCATTATACAATTTCATATTTTGGGTTGGACAACACTTAATTGAAGACTATTTGATGCATAATTTTTATTGTTGATAACATTTTTTGGTAGTAGTAGAGTTATCCCAAACGTTGTTATCCAACATTTATATTACATGTTTTGTCTTTTTATACCAAATTGATTGTGTCATACGTTCTCATCTCACATCAATGTTAAATGTTTCATGATATAAAATCACAATTTGTATACAACAACACTTAAATGAATACAATATTATACATAATAATTTTGTTGATATCAATTTTTGGAGTAGTAGAGTTATCTCATAATTTGTTACCCAACATTTATATTACATTTTTAGTCTTATTATTTCACATTGTTTATGTCATACGTTATTATCTAACAGCTAATTTACATTTTTCATTACATAATTTCACATTTTGTATTGGACTGCACTTAATTGAATACTATTCAATACATACTTTTTGTTGACAGCATTTTTTTGTAGTGGTACAGTTGTCCCATACGTTATAACGCAACATTAATTTAACATGTTAAATTTTATTATTTCGCGTTGTTTTAGTCATACGTTATTATCTAACATCTAAGTTACATTTTTCATTACATAATGTCACATTTTGTATTGGACTACGCCTAATTGAATAATACTTAATACATAATATTTATGTTGACATTTTATGTAGTAGTAGAGTTGTCCCATACGTTATTTCCCAACATTTATTTAACATTTTACATTTTATAATTCGCGTTGTTTTAGTCATATGTTTTCATCTAAAATCTAATGTACATTTTTCATTATACAATTTCATTTTTTGTGTTGGACAACATTTAATTGAAAACTATTTGATGCATAATTTTTATTGTTGATAACATTTTTTGGTAGTAGTAGAGTTATCCCCAACGTTGTTATCCAACATTTATTTTACATGTTTTGTCTTTTTATACCATATTGATTGTGTCATACGTTGTTATCTCTCATCAATGTTACATGTTTCATGATATAAAATCACAATTTGTATACAACAACACTTAATTGAATACAATATAATACATAATAATTTTGTTGATATCAATTTTTGGAGTAGTAGAGTTATCTCCTAATTTGTTACCCAACATTTATATTACATTTTTAGTCTTATTATTTCACATTGTTTGTGTCATACGTTATTATCTAACAGCTAATTTACATTTTTCATTACATAATTTCACATTTTGTATTGGACTGCACTTAATTGAATACTATTCAATACATACTTTTTGTTGACAGCATTTTTTTGTAGTGGTACAGTTGACCCATACGTTATAACGCAACATTACTGTAACATATTACATTTTATTATTTCGCGTTGTTTTAGTCATACGTTTTCATCTAACATCTAAGTTACATTTTTCATTACATAATTTCACATTTTGTATTGGACAACACCTAATTGAATAATATTTAATACATAATATTTATGTTGACATTTTATGTAGTAGTAGAGTTGTCCCATACGTTATTACCCAACATTTATTTAACCTGTTAAATTGTATTATTTTGCATTGTTTTGTCATACGATATTATCTAACAGCTAATTGGCATTTTTCCTTACATAATTTCACATTTTGTATTGGACGGCATTTAATTGAATACTATTTAATACATCTTTTTTATGTTGACAGCATTTTTTTGTAGTGGTACAGTTGTCCCATACGTTATTGCCCAACATTAATTTAACGTGTTAAATTTTATTATTTCGCATTGTTTTAGTCATACGTTTTCATCTAACATCTAAGTTACATTTTTCATTACATAATTTCACATTTTGTATTGGACAACACCTAATTGAATAATATTTAATACATAATATTTTTGTTGACATTACACGTAGTAGTAGAGTTGTCCAATACGTTATTACCCAACATTTATTTAACATGTTAAATTTTATTACTTCACATTGTTTGTGTCATATGTTGTTATCTTACATCTAATTTACATTTTTCATTATACAATTTCATATTTTGTGTTGGACAACACTTAATTGAAAACTATTTGATGCATAATTTTTATTGTTGATAACATTTTTTGGTAGTAGTAGAGTTATCCCAAACGTTGTTATCCAACATTTATATTACATGTTTTGTCTTTTTATGCCAAATTGATTGTGTCATACGTTCTTATCTCACATCAATGTTACATGTTTCATGATATAAAATCACAATTTGTATCCAACAACACTTAATTGAATACAATATAATACATAATAATTTTGTTGATATCAATTTTTGTAGTAGTAGAGTTGTCTCATAAGTTGTGACCCAACATTTCTATTACATTTTTAGTCGTATTATTTCACATTGTTTATGTCATACGTTATTATCTAACATCTAATTTACATTTTTCATTATATAATTTCACATTTTGTATTGGATTGCACTTAATTGAATACTATTCAATACATACTTTTTTTGTTGCTAGCATTTTTTTGTAGTGTTACAGTTGTCCCATACGTTATTACCCAACATTAATTTAACATGTTAAATTTTATTATTTCGCGTTGTTTTAGTCATATGTTTTCATCTAACATTCAATTTACATTTTTCATTATATAATTTCACATTTTGTGTTGGACAGCACTTAATTGAAAACTTTTTAGTACATACTTATTTTGTTGACAGCATTGTTTTGTAGTGGTACAGTTGTCCCATACGTTATTACCCAACATTGATTTAACATGTTACATTTTATTATTTCGCATTGATTTAGTCATACGTTATTATCTAACAGCTAATTTACTTTTTGAATTACATAATTTCACATTTTGTATTGGACTGCACTTAATTGAATACTATTCAATACATACTTTTTTTGTTGACAGCATTTTTTTGTAGTGGTACAGTTGTCCCATACGTTATTACCCAACATTAATTTAACATGTTAAATTTTATTATTTCGCGTTGTTTTAGTCATATGTTTTCATCTAACATCTAAGTTACATTGTTCATTACATAATTTCACATTTTGTATTGGACAACACCTAATTGTATAATATTTAATACATAATATTTATGCTGACATTTTATGAAGTAGTAGAGTTGTCCCATACGTTATTACCCAACATTTATTTGACATGTCACATTTCATTATTTCACACTGATTGTGTCATTCGTTATTATCTAACATCTAATTTCCATTATTCACTATATAATTTCACATGTTGTGTTAGACAACACTTAATTTAAAACTTTTCAGTACATACTTTTTTTGTTGACAGCATTGTTTTGTAGTGGTACAGTTGTCCCATACGTTATTACCCAACATTTATTTAACATGTTAAATTTTATTATTTCGCATTGATTTAGTCATACGTTATTATCTAACAGCTAATTTACTTTTTGAATTACATAATATCACATTTTGTATTAGACTGCACTTAATTGAATACTATTTAATACATAATATTTATGTTGACATTATATGTAGTAGTAGAGTTGTACCATACGTTATTACCCAACATTTATTTAACATGTTAAATTTTATTACTTCACATTGATTGTGTCATACGTTATTATCTAACATCTAAGTTACATTTTTCATTACATAATTTCATATTTTGTATTGATCAACACCTAATTGAATAATATTTAGTACATAATATTTATGTTGACATTTTATGTAGTGGTACAGTTGTCCCATACGTTATTACCCAACATTAATTTAAACTATTTGATGCATAATTTTTATTGTTGATAACATTTTTTGGTAGTAGTAGAGTTATCCCAAACGTTGTTATTCAACATTTATATCACATGTTATGTCTTTTTATACCAAATTGATTGTGTCGTACGTTCTCATCTCACATCAATGTTACATGTTTCATGATATAAAATCACAATTTGTATCCAACAACACTCAATTGAATATAATACAATACAATATAATACCTAATAATTTTGTTGACATCAATTTTTGTACTAGGAGAGTTATCTCATAAGTTGTTTCCCAACATTTATATTACATTTTTTGTCTTATTATTTCACATTGTCTATGTCATACGTTACAATCTAACACCTAATTTTGCATTTTTCATTACAAAATTTCACATTTTGTATTGGACTGCACTTAATTGAATACTAATTTGTACATACTTTTTTTGTTGACAGCATTTTTTTGTGGTGGTACAGTTGTCCCATACGTTATTACCCAACATTTATTTAACATGTTAAATTTTATTATTTCGCATTGATTTAGTCATACGTTATTATCTAACAGCTAATTTACTTTTTGAATTACATAATTTAACATTTTGTATTCGACTGCACTTAATTGAATACTATTTAATACATAATATTTATGTTGACATTATATGTAGTAGTAGAGTTGTCCCATACGTTATTTCCCAACATTTATTTAACATGTTAAATTTTATTACTTCACATTGATTGTGTCATATGTTATTATCTTACATCTAATTTACAGATTTCATTATACAATTTCATATTTTGGGTTGGACAACACTTAATTGAAGACTATTTGATGCATAATTTTTATTGTTGATAACATTTTTTGGTAGTAGTAGAGTTATCCCAAACGTTGTTATCCAACATTTATATTACATGTTTTGTCTTTTTATACCAAATTGATTGTGTCATACGTTCTCATCTCACATCAATGTTAAATGTTTCATGATATAAAATCACAATTTGTATACAACAACACTTAAATGAATACAATATTATACATAATAATTTTGTTGATATCAATTTTTGTAGTAGTAGAGTTATCTCATAATTTGTTACCCAACATTTATATTACATTTTTAGTCTTATTATTTCACATTGTTTATGTCATACGTTATTATCTAACAGCTAATTTACATTTTTCATTACATAATTTCACATTTTGTATTGGACTGCACTTAATTGAATACTATTCAATACATACTTTTTGTTGACAGCATTTTTTGTAGTGGTACAGTTGTCCCATACGTTATAACGCAACATTAATTTAACATGTTAAATTTTATTATTTCGCGTTGTTTTAGTCATACGTTATTATCTAACATCTAAGTTACATTTTTCATTACATAATGTCACATTTTGTATTGGACTACGCCTAATTGAATAATACTTAATACATAATATTTATGTTGACATTTTATGTGGTAGTAGAGTTGTCCCATACGTTATTTCCCAACATTTATTTAACATTTTACATTTTATAATTCGCGTTGTTTTAGTCATATGTTTTCATCTAAAATCTAATGTACATTTTTCATTATACAATTTCATTTTTTGTGTTGGACAACATTTAATTGAAAACTATTTGATGCATAATTTTTATTGTTGATAACATTTTTTGGTAGTAGTAGAGTTATCCCCAACGTTGTTATCCAACATTTATTTTACATGTTTTGTCTTTTTATACCATATTGATTGTGTCATACGTTGTTATCTCTCATCAATGTTACATGTTTCATGATATAAAATCACAATTTGTATACAACAACACTTAATTGAATACAATATAATACATAATAATTTTGTTGATATCAATTTTTGGAGTAGTAGAGTTATCTCCTAATTTGTTACCCAACATTTATATTACATTTTTAGTCTTATTATTTCACATTGTTTGTGTCATACGTTATTATCTAACAGCTAATTTACATTTTTCATTACATAATTTCACATTTTGTATTGGACTGCACTTAATTGAATACTATTCAATACATACTTTTTGTTGACAGCATTTTTTTGTAGTGGTACAGTTGACCCATACGTTATAACGCAACATTACTGTAACATATTACATTTTATTATTTCGCGTTGTTTTAGTCATACGTTTTCATCTAACATCTAAGTTACATTTTTCATTACATAATTTCACATTTTGTATTGGACAACACCTAATTGAATAATATTTAATACATAATATTTATGTTGACATTTTATGTAGTAGTAGAGTTGTCCCATACGTTATTACCCAACATTTATTTAACCTGTTAAATTGTATTATTTTGCATTGTTTTGTCATACGATATTATCTAACAGCTAATTGGCATTTTTCCTTACATAATTTCACATTTTGTATTGGACGGCATTTAATTGAATACTATTTAATACATCTTTTTTATGTTGACAGCATTTTTTTGTAGTGGTACAGTTGTCCCATACGTTATTACCCAACATTAATTTAACGTGTTAAATTTTATTATTTCGCATTGTTTTAGTCATACGTTTTCATCTAACATCTAAGTTACATTTTTCATTACATAATTTCACATTTTGTATTGGACAACACCTAATTGAATAATATTTAATACATAATATTTTTGTTGACATTACACGTAGTAGTAGAGTTGTCCAATACGTTATTACCCAACATTTATTTAACATGTTAAATTTTATTACTTCACATTGTTTGTGTCATATGTTGTTATCTTACATCTAATTTACATTTTTCATTATACAATTTCATATTTTGTGTTGGACAACACTTAATTGAAAACTATTTGATGCATAATTTTTATTGTTGATAACATTTTTTGGTAGTAGTAGAGTTATCCCAAACGTTGTTATCCAACATTTATATTACATGTTTTGTCTTTTTATGCCAAATTGATTGTGTCATACGTTCTTATCTCACATCAATGTTACATGTTTCATGATATAAAATCTCAATTTGTATCCAACAACACTTAATTGAATACAATATAATACATAATAATTTTGTTGATATCAATTTTTGTAGTAGTAGAGTTGTCTCATAAGTTGTGACCCAACATTTCTATTACATTTTTAGTCGTATTATTTCACATTGTTTATGTCATACGTTATTATCTAACATCTAATTTACATTTTTCATTATATAATTTCACATTTTGTATTGGATTGCACTTAATTGAATACTATTCAATACATACTTTTTTGTTGCTAGCATTTTTTTGTAGTGTTACAGTTGTCCCATACGTTATTACCCAACATTAATTTAACATGTTAAATTTTATTATTTCGCGTTGTTTTAGTCATATGTTTTCATCTAACATTCAATTTACATTTTTCATTATATAATTTCACATTTTGTGTTGGACAGCACTTAATTGAAAACTTTTTAGTACATACTTATTTTGTTGACAGCATTGTTTTGTAGTGGTACAGTTGTCCCATACGTTATTACCCAACATTGATTTAACATGTTACATTTTATTATTTCGCATTGATTTAGTCATACGTTATTATCTAACAGCTAATTTACTTTTTGAATTACATAATTTCACATTTTGTATTGGACTGCACTTAATTGAATACTATTCAATACATACTTTTTTTGTTGACAGCATTTTTTTGTAGTGGTACAGTTGTCCCATACGTTATTACCCAACATTAATTTAACATGTTAAATTTTATTATTTCGCGTTGTTTTAGTCATATGTTTTCATCTAACATCTAAGTTACATTGTTCATTACATAATTTCACATTTTGTATTGGACAACACCTAATTGTATAATATTTAATACATAATATTTATGCTGACATTTTATGAAGTAGTAGAGTTGTCCCATACGTTTTTACCCAACATTTATTTAACATGTTAAATTTTATTATTTCACATTTTTTGTGTCATACGTTATTATCTAACATCTAATTTACATTTTTCATTATATAATTTCACATTTTGTATTGGATTGCACTTAATTGAATACTATTCAATACATACTTTTTTTGTTGACAACCGTCTTTTGTAGTAGTACCGTTGTCCCATACGTTACTTCCCAACATTTATTTTACATGTTAAATTTTATTATATCACATTGTTTGTGTCATACGTTATTATCTAACATCTAATTTACATTTTTCATTATATAATTTCACATTTTGTGTTGGACAACACTTAATTGAAAACTTTTTAGTACATACTTATTTTGTTGACAGCGTTGTTTTGTAGTGGGACAGTTGTCGCATACGTTATTACCCAACATTGATTTAACATGTTAAATTTTATTATTTCGCATTGATTTAGTCATACGTTATTATCTAACAGCTAATTTACTTTTTGAATTACATAATTTAACATTTTGTATTCGACTGCACTTAATTGAATACTATTTAATACATAATATTTATGTTGACATTATATGTAGTAGTAGAGTTGTCCCATACGTTATTTCCCAACATTTATTTAACATGTTAAATTTTATTACTTCACATTGATTGTGTCATATGTTATTATCTTACATCTAATTTACAGATTTCATTATACAATTTCATATTTTGGGTTGGACAACACTTAATTGAAGACTATTTGATGCATAATTTTTATTGTTGATAACATTTTTTGGTAGTAGTAGAGTTATCCCAAACGTTGTTATCCAACATTTATATTACATGTTTTGTCTTTTTATACCAAATTGATTGTGTCATACGTTCTCATCTCACATCAATGTTAAATGTTTCATGATATAAAATCACAATTTGTATACAACAACACTTAAATGAATACAATATTATACATAATAATTTTGTTGATATCAATTTTTGTAGTAGTAGAGTTATCTCATAATTTGTTACCCAACATTTATATTACATTTTTAGTCTTATTATTTCACATTGTTTATGTCATACGTTATTATCTAACAGCTAATTTACATTTTTCATTACATAATTTCACATTTTGTATTGGACTGCACTTAATTGAATACTATTCAATACATACTTTTTGTTGACAGCATTTTTTTGTAGTGGTACAGTTGTCCCATACGTTATAACGCAACATTAATTTAACATCTTAAATTTTATTATTTCGCGTTGTTTTAGTCATACGTTATTATCTAACATCTAAGTTACATTTTTCATTACATAATGTCACATTTTGTATTGGACTACGCCTAATTGAATAATACTTAATACATAATATTTATGTTGACATTTTATGTGGTAGTAGAGTTGTCCCATACGTTATTTCCCAACATTTATTTAACATTTTACATTTTATAATTCGCGTTGTTTTAGTCATATGTTTTCATCTAAAATCTAATGTACATTTTTCATTATACAATTTCATTTTTTGTGTTGGACAACATTTAATTGAAAACTATTCGATGCATAATTTTTATTGTTGATAACATTTTTTGGTAGTAGTAGAGTTATCCCCAACGTTGTTATCCAACATTTATTTTACATGTTTTGTCTTTTTATACCATATTGATTGTGTCATACGTTGTTATCTCTCATCAATGTTACATGTTTCATGATATAAAATCACAATTTGTATACAACAACACTTAATTGAATACAATATAATACATAATAATTTTGTTGATATCAATTTTTGGAGTAGTAGAGTTATCTCATAATTTGTTACCCAACATTTATATTACATTTTTAGTCTTATTATTTCACATTGTTTATGTCATACGTTATTATCTAACAGCTAATTTACATTTTTCATTACATAATTTCACATTTTGTATTGGACTGCACTTAATTGAATACTATTCAATACATACTTTTTGTTGACAGCATTTTTTTGTAGTGGTACAGTTGTCCCATACGTTATAACGCAACATTACTTTAACATATTACATTTTATTATTTCGCGTTGTTTTAGTCATACGTTTTCATCTAACATCTAAGTTACATTTTTCATTATATAATTTCACATTTTGTGTTGGACAGCACTTAATTGAAAACTTTTTAGTACATACTTATTTTGTTGACAGCATTGTTTTGTAGTGGTACAGTTGTCCCATACGTTATTACCCAACATTGATTTAACATGTTAAATTTTATTATTTCGCATTGATTTAGTCATACGTTATTATCTAACAGCTAATTTACTTTTTGAATTACATAATTTCACATTTTGTATTAGACTGCACTTAATTGAATACTATTTAATACATAATATTTATGTTGACATTATATGTAGTAGTAGAGTTGTCCCATACGTTATTTCCCAACATTTATTTAACATGTTAAATTTTATTACTTGACATTGTTTGTGTCATATGTTATTATCTTACATCTAATTTACATATTTCATTATACAATTTCATATTTTGTGTTGGACAACACTTAATTGAAAACTATTTGATGCATAATTTGTATTGTTGATAACATTTTTTGGTAGTAGTAGAGTTATCCCAAACGTTGTTATCCAACATTTATATTACATGTTTTGTCTTTTTATGCCAAATTGATTTTGTCATACGTTCTTATCTCACATCAATGTTACATGTTTTATGATATAAAATCACAATTTGTATACAACAACACTTAATTGAATACAATATAATACATAATAATTTTGTTGATATCAATTTTTGTAGTAGTAGAGTTGTCTCATAAGTTGTGACCCAACATTTATATTACATTTTTAGTCTTATTATTTCACATTGTTTATGTCATACGTTATTATCTAACATCTAATTGACATTTTTCATTACATAATTTCACACTTTGTATTGGACTGCACTTAATTGAATACTATTCAATACATACTTTTTTGTTGACAGCATTTTATTGTAGTAGTAGAGTTGTCCCATACGTTATTACCCAACATTTATTTAACATGTTAAATTTTATTATTTCGCATTGTTTTAGTCATACGTTATTATCTAACATCTAAGTTACATTTTTCATTACATAATTTCACATTTTGTATTGGACTGCACTTAATTGAATACTATTCAATACATACTTTTTATGTTGACAGCATTTTTTTGTAGTGGTACAGTTGTCCCATACGTTATTACCCAACATTAATTTAACATGTTAAATTTTATTATTTCGCATTGTTTTAGTCATACGTTATTCATCTAACATCTAAGTTACATTTTTCATTACATAATTTCACATTTTGTATTGGACAACACCTAATTGAATAATCTTTAATACATAATATTTTTGTTGACATTATACGTAGTAGTAGAGTTGTCCCATACGTTATTACCCAACATTTATTTAACATGTTAAATTTTATTACTTCACATTGTTTGTGTCATACGTTGTTATCTAACATCTAATTTACATTTTTCATTATATAATTTCACATTTTGTGTTGGACAGCACTTAATTGAAAACTTTTTAGTACATACTTATTTTGTTGACAGCATTGTTTTGTAGTGGTACAGTTGTCCCATACGTTATTACCCAACATTGATTTAACATGTTACATTTTATTATTTCGCATTGATTTATGTCATACGTTATTATCTAACAGCTAATTTACATTTTTCAATTACATAATTTCACATTTTGTATTGGACTGCACTTAATTG
>JAWNMZ010000163.1:0-34653 GCA_035043445.1 Drosophila silvestris
AAATTCAAACTGATGTATCTTCGCACAAATAATTGTCCAAAGTCTGAATTTCTTCCAACATTATGAGGCCTTTTGCATGTATATAGATTGTGCATCAAAAGTTGAAAATACGTATATTTTGAAATGAAATCGAGAAACTGACGTTTTAAGTTTCTGTTTCAAAATTCAAACTGATG
Organism: Drosophila silvestris; assembly: GCA_035043445.1. Classification (NCBI taxonomy): domain Eukaryota; kingdom Metazoa; phylum Arthropoda; class Insecta; order Diptera; family Drosophilidae; genus Drosophila; species Drosophila silvestris. The sequence goes on from JAWNMZ010000163.1 coordinate 177, forward strand.
TATCTTCGCTCAATAATTGTCCAAAGTCTGAATTTCTTCCAACATTATGAAGCCTTTTCATATATATTGATTCTGCATCAAAAGTTGAAAATACGTTATTTTGAAATGAAATCGAGAAATTGACGTTTTAAGTTTCTGTTTCCAAATTCAAACTGATGCTATCTTAGCAAAAATAATTGTCCAAAGTCTGAATTTCTTCCAACATTATGAGGCCTTTTGCATGTATATAGATTGTGCATCAAAAGTTGAAAATACGTATATTTTGAAATGAAATCGAGAAATTGACGTTTTAAGTTTCTGTTTCCAAATTCAAACTGATGTATCTTCGCCAATAATTGTCCAAAGTCCGAATTTCTTCCAACATTATGAAGCTCTTTTTATATATATTGATCCTGCATCAAAACGTTGAAAATACGTTATTTTGAAATGAAATCGAGAAATTGACGTTTTAAGTTTCTGTTTCAAAATTCAAACTGATGTATCTTCGTCAATAATTGTCCAAAGTCTGAATTTCTTCCAACATTATGAAGCTCTTTTTATATATATTGATCCTGCATCAAAACGTTGAAAATACGTTATTTTGAAATGAAATCGAGAAACTGACGTTTTAAGTTTCTGTTTCAAAATTCAAACTGATGTATCTTCTTCAATAATTGTCCAAAGTCTAAATTTCTTCCAACATTATGAAGCCCTTTTTATATATATTGATTCTGCATCAAAAGTTGAAAATACGTTATTTTGAAATGAAATCGAGAAATTGACGTTTTAAGTTTCTGTTTCAAAATTCAAACTGATGTATCTTAGCAAAAATAATTGTCCAAAGTCTGAATTTCTTCCAACATTATGAGGCCTTTTGCATGTATATAGATTGTGCATCAAAAGTTGAAAATACGTTATTTTGAAATGAAATCGAGAAATTGACGTTTTAAGTTTCTGTTTCCAAATTCAAACTGATGTATCTTAGCAAAAATAATTGTCCAAAGTCTGAATTTCTTCCAACATTATGAGGCCTTTTGCATGTATATAGATTGTGCATCAAAAGTTGAAAATACGTATTTTTGAAATGAAATCGAGAAATTGACGTTTTAAGTTTCTGTTTCCAAATTCAAACTGATGTATCTTCGCCAATAATTGTCCAAAGTCCGAATTTCTTCCAACATTATGAAGCTCTTTTCATATATATTGATTCTGCATCAAAACGTTGAAAATACGTTATTTTGAAATGAAATCGAGAAACTGACGTTTTAAGTTTCTGTTTCAAAATTCAAACTGATGTATCTTCTTCAATAATTGTCCAAAGTCCGAATTTCTTCCAACATTATGAAGCCTTTTTTATATATATTGATCCTGCATAAAACGTTGAAAATACGTTATTTTGAAATGAAATCGAGAAACTGACGTTTTAAGTTTCTGTTTCAAAATTCAAAATGATGTATCTTCTTCAATAATTGTCCAAAGTCTAAATTTCTTCCAACATTATGAAGCCCTTTTTATATATATTGATTCTGCATCAAAAGTTGAAAATACGTTATTTTGAAATGAAATCCAGAAATTGACGTTTTAAGTTACTGTTTCGAAATCAAACGGATCTATCTTAGCAAAAATAATTGTCCAAAGTCTGAATTTCTTCCAACATTATGAGGCCTTTTGCACGTATATAGATTGTGCATCAAAAGTTGAAAATACGTATTTTTGAAATGAAATCGAGAAATTGACGTTTTAAGTTTCTGTTTCCAAATTCAAACTGATGTATCTTAGCAAAAATAATTGTCCAAAGTCTGAATTTCTTCCAACATTATGAGGCCTTTTGCATGTATGTAGATTGTGCATCAAAAGTTGAAAATACGTATTTTTGAATTGAAATCGAGCAATTGACGTTTTAAGTTTCTGTTTCCAAATTCAAACTGATGTTACTTCGCCAATAATTGTCCAAAGTCCGAATTTCTTCCAACATTATGAAGCTCTTTTCATATATATTGATTCTGCATCAAAAGTTGAAAATACGTTATTTTGAAATGAAATCGAGAAACTGACGTTTTAAGTTTCTGTTTCAAAATTCAAAATGATGTATCTTCTTCAATAATTGTCCAAAGTCCGAATTTCTTCCAACAGTATGAAGCTTTTTTGATATATACTGATCCTGCATCAAAACGTTGAAAATACGTTATTTTGAAATGAAATTGAGAAACTGACGTTTTAAGTTTCTGTTTCAAAATTCAAAATGATGTATCTTCTTCAATAATTGTCCAAAGTCCGAATTTCTTCCAACCGTATGAAGCTTTTTTGATATATATTGATCCTGCATAAAACGTTGAAAATACGTTATTTTGAAATGAAATTGAGAAACTGACGTTTTAAGTTTCTGTTTCAAAATTCAAAATGATGTATCTTCTTCAATAATTGTCCAAAGTCTAAATTTCTTCCAACATTATGAAGCCCTTTTTATATATATTGATTCTACATCAAAAGTTGAAAATACGTTATTTTGAAATGAAATCCAGAAATTGACGTTTTAAGTTACTGTTTCGAAATCAAACGGATCTATCTTAGCAAATATAATTGTCCGAAGTCTGAAATTCTTCCAGCATTATGAGGCCTTTTGCACGTATATAGATTGTGCATCAAAAGTTGAAAATACGTATTTTTAAAATGAAATCGAGAAATTGACGTTTTAAGTTTCTGTTTCCAAATTCAAACTGATGTATCTTAGCAAAAATAATTGTCCAAAGTCTGAATTTCTTCCAACATTATGAGGCCTTTTGCATGTATGTAGATTGTGCATCAAAAGTTGAAAATACGTATTTTTGAATTGAAATCGAGCAATTGACGTTTTAAGTTTCTGTTTCCAAATTCAAACTGATGTTACTTCGCCAATAATTGTCCAAAGTCCGAATTTCTTCCAACATTATGAAGCTCTTTTCATATATATTGATTCTGCATCAAAAGTTGAAAATACGTTATTTTGAAATGAAATCGAGAAACTGACGTTTTAAGTTTCTGTTTCAAAATTCAAAATGATGTATCTTCTTCAATAATTGTCCAAAGTCCGAATTTCTTCCAACAGTATGAAGCTTTTTTGATATATATTGATCCTGCATAAAACGTTGAAAATACGTTATTTTGAAATGAAATCGAGAAACTGACGTTTTAAGTTTCTGTTTCAAAATTCAAAATGATGTATCTTCTTCAATAATTGTCCAAAGTCTGAATTTCTTCCAACATTATGAAGCTCTTTTTATATATATTGATTCTGCATCAAAACGTTGAAAATACGTTATTTTGAAATGAAATCGAGAAACTGACGTTTTAAGTTTCTGTTTCAAAATTCAAAATGATGTATCTTCTTCAATAATTGTCCAAAGTCTGAATTTCTTCCAACATTATGAAGCCCTTTTCATATATATTGATTCTGCATCAAAAGTTGAAAATACGTTATTTTGAAATGAAATCGAGAAATTGACGTTTTAAGTTTCTGTTTCGAAATTCAAACTGATCTATCTTAGCAACAATAATTGTCCAAAGTCTGAATTTCTTCCAACATTATGAGGCCTTTTGCATATATATTGATTGTGCATCAAAAGTTGAAAATACGTATTTTGAAATGAAATCGAGAAATTGACGTTTTAAGTTTCTGTTTCCAAATTCAAACTGATGTATCTTAGCAAAAATAATTGTCCAAAGTCTGAATTTCTTCCAACATTATGAGGCCTTTTGCATGTATATAGATTGTGCATCAAAAGTTGAAAATACGTATTTTTGAAATGAAATCGAGAAATTGACGTTTTAAGTTTCTGTTTCAAAATTCAAACTGATGTATCTTCGCCAATAATTGTCCAAAGTCCGAATTTCTTCCAACATTATGAAGCTCTTTTCATATATATTGATTCTGCATCAAAACGTTGAAAATACGTTATTTTGAAATGAAATCGAGAAACTGACGTTTTAAGTTTCTGTTTCAAAATTCAAAATGATGTATCTTCTTCAATAATTGTCCAAAGTCTGAATTTCTTCCAACATTATGAAGCCTTTTTTATATATATTGATCCTGCATAAAACGTTGAAAATACGTTATTTTGAAATGAAATCGAGAAACTGACGTTTTAAGTTTCTGTTTCAAAATTCAAAATGATGTATCTTCTTCAATAATTGTCCAAAGTCTAAATTTCTTCCAACATTATGAAGCCCTTTTTATATATATTGATTCTGCATCAAAAGTTGAAAATACGTTATTTTGAAATGAAATCCAGAAATTGACGTTTTAAGTTACTGTTTCGAAATCAAACGGATCTATCTTAGCAAATATAATTGTCCAAAGTCTGAATTTCTTCCAACATTATGAGGCCTTTTGCACGTATATAGATTGTGCATCAAAAGTTGAAAATACGTATTTTTGAAATGAAATCGAGCAATTGACGTTTTAAGTTTCTGTTTCAAAATTCAAACTGATGTATACTTCGCCAATAATTGTCCAAAGTCCGAATTTCTTCCAACATTGTGAGGCCTTTTGCATGTATATAGATTGTGCATCAAACGTTGTAAATACGTAATTTTGAAATGAAATTCAGAATTTGACGTTTTAAGTTTCTGTTTCCAAATTCAAACTGTTGTATTTTCGCCCATAATTGTCCAAAGTCCGAATTTCTTCCAATATTATGAAGCCCTTTTCATATATATTGATTCTGCATCAAAAGTTGAAAATACGTATTTTTGAAATGAAATCGAGAAATTGACGTTTTAAGTTTCTGTTTCCAAATTCAAACTGATGTATACTTCGCCAATAATTGTCCAAAGTCCGAATTTCTTCCAACATTATGAAGCTCTTTTCATATATATTGATCCTGCATAAAACGTTGAAAATACGTTATTTTGAAATGAAATCGAGAAACTGACGTTTTAAGTTTCTGTTTCAAAATTCAAAATGATGTATCTTCTTCAATAATTGTCCAAAGTCTAAATTTCTTCCAACATTATGAAGCCCTTTTTATATATATTGATTCTGCATCAAAAGTTGAAAATACGTTATTTTGAAATGAAATCGAGAAATTGACGTTTTAAGTTTCTGTTTCCAAATTCAAACTGATCTATCTTAGCAAAAATAATTGTCCAAAGTCTGAATTTCTTCCAACATTATGAGGCCTTTTGCATGTATATAGATTGTGCATCAAAAGTTGAAAATACGTATTTTTGAAATGAAATCGAGCAATTGACGTTTTAAGTTTCTGTTTCCAAATTCAAACTGATGTTATCTTCGCCAATAATTGTCCAAAGTCCGAATTTCTTCCAACATTATGAAGCTCTTTTCATATATATTGATCCTGCATCAAACGTTGAAAATACGTTATTTTGAAATGAAATCGAGAAACTGACGTTTTAAGTTTCTGTTTCAAAATTCAAAATGATGTATCTTCTTCAATAATTGTCCAAAGTCTGAATTTCTTCCAACATTATGAAGCCTTTTTATATATATTGATCCTGCATAAAACGTTGAAAATACGTTATTTTGAAATGAAATCGAGAAACTGACGTTTTAAGTTTCTGTTTCAAAATTCAAAATGATGTATCTTCTTCAATAATTGTCCAAAGTCTAAATTTCTTCCAACATTATGAAGCCCTTTTATATATATTGATTCTGCATCAAAAGTTGAAAATACGTTATTTTGAAATGAAATCCAGAAATTGACGTTTTAAGTTACTGTTTCGAAATCAAACGGATCTATCTTAGCAAATATAATTGTCCAAAGTCTGAATTTCTTCCAACATTATGAGGCCTTTTGCATGTATATAGATTGTGCATCAAAAGTTGAAAATACGTATTTTTGAAATGAAATCGAGAAATTGACGTTTTAAGTTTCTGTTTCCAAATTCAAACTGATGTATCTTCGCACAATAATTGTCCAAAGTCTGAATTTCTTCCAACATTATGAGGCCTTTTGCATGTATATAGATTGTGCATCAAAAGTTGAAAATACGTTATTTTGAAATGAAATCGAGAAATTGACGTTTTAAGTTTCTGTTTCCAAATTCAAACTGATGTATCTTAGCTTCAATAATTGTCCAAAGTCTGAATTTCTTCCAACATTATGAAGCCCTTTTGCATATATATTGATTCTGCATCAAAAGTTGAAAATACGTATATTTTGAAATGAAATCGAGAAATTGACGTTTTAAGTTTCTGTTTCCAAATTCAAACTGATGTTATCTTCGCCAATAATTGTCCAAAGTCCGAATTTCTTCCAACATTATGAAGCTCTTTTCATGTATATTGATTCTGCATCAAAAGTTGAAAATACGTTATTTTGAAATGAAATCGAGAAACTGACGTTTTAAGTTTCTGTTTCAAAATTCAAAATGATGTATCTTCTTCAATAATTGTCCAAAGTCCGAATTTCTTCCAACAGTATGAAGCTTTTTTGATATATATTGATCCTGCATAAAACGTTGAAAATACGTTATTTTGAAATGAAATTGAGAAACTGACGTTTTAAGTTTCTGTTTCAAAATTCAAAATGATGTATCTTCTTCAATAATTGTCCAAAGTCCGAATTTCTTCCAACCGTATGAAGCTTTTTTGATACATACTGATCCTGCATAAAACGTTGAAAATACGTTATTTTGAAATGAAATTGAGAAACTGACGTTTTAAGTTTCTGTTTCAAAATTCAAAATGATGTATCTTCTTCAATAATTGTCCAAAGTCTAAATTTCTTCCAACATTATGAAGCCCTTTTTATATATATTGATTCTACATCAAAAGTTGAAAATACGTTATTTTGAAATGAAATCCAGAAATTGACGTTTTAAGTTACTGTTTCGAAATCAAACGGATCTATCTTAGCAAATATAATTGTCCGAAGTCTGAAATTCTTCCAGCATTATGAGGCCTTTTGCACGTATATAGATTGTGAATCAAAAGTTGAAAATACGTATTTTTAAAATGACATCGAGAAATTGACGTTTTAAGTTTCTGTTTCCAAATTCAAACTGATGTATCTTAGCAAAAATAATTGTCCAAAGTCTGAATTTCTTCAACATTATGAGGCCTTTTGCATGTATGTAGATTGTGCATCAAAAGTTGAAAATACGTATTTTTGAATTGAAATCGAGCAATTGGCGTTTTAAGTTTGTGTTTCCAAATTCAAACTGATGTTACTTCGCCAATAATTGTCCAAAGTCCGAATTTCTTCCAACATTATGAAGCTCTTTTCATGTATATTGATTCTGCATCAAAAGTTGAAAATACGTTATTTTGAAATGAAATCGAGAAACTGACGTTTTAAGTTTCTGTTTCAAAATTCAAAATGATGTATCTTCTTCAATAATTGTCCAAAGTCCGAATTTCTTCCAACCGTATGAAGCTTTTTTGATACATACTGATCCTGCATAAAACGTTGAAAATACGTTATTTTGAAATGAAATTGAGAAACTGACGTTTTAAGTTTCTGTTTCAAAATTCAAAATGATGTATCTTCTTCAATAATTGTCCAAAGTCCGAATTTCTTCCAACCGTATGAAGCTTTTTTGATACATACTGATCCTGCATAAAACGTTGAAAATACGTTATTTTGAAATGAAATTGAGAAACTGACGTTTTAAGTTTCTGTTTCAAAATTCAAAATGATGTATCTTCTTCAATAATTGTCCAAAGTCTAAATTTCTTCCAACATTATGAAGCCCTTTTTATATATATTGATTCTACATCAAAAGTTGAAAATACGTTATTTTGAAATGAAATCCAGAAATTGACGTTTTAAGTTACTGTTTCGAAATCAAACGGATCTATCTTAGCAAATATAATTGTCCGAAGTCTGAAATTCTTCCAGCATTATGAGGCCTTTTGCACGTATATAGATTGTGCATCAAAAGTTGAAAATACGTATTTTTAAAATGACATCGAGAAATTGACGTTTTAAGTTTCTGTTTCCAAATTCAAACTGATGTATCTTAGCAAAAATAATTGTCCAAAGTCTGAATTTCTTCCAACATTATGAGGCCTTTTGCATGTATGTAGATTGTGCATCAAAAGTTGAAAATACGTATTTTTGAATTGAAATCGAGCAATTGACGTTTTAAGTTTCTGTTTCCAAATTCAAACTGATGTTACTTCGCCAATAATTGTCCAAAGTCCGAATTTCTTCCAACATTATGAAGCTCTTTTCATGTATATTGATTCTGCATCAAAAGTTGAAAATACGTTATTTTGAAATGAAATCGAGAAACTGACGTTTTAAGTTTCTGTTTCAAAATTCAAAATGATGTATCTTCTTCAATAATTGTCCAAAGTCCGAATTTCTTCCAACCGTATGAAGCTTTTTTGATACATACTGATCCTGCATAAAACGTTGAAAATACGTTATTTTGAAATGAAATTGAGAAACTGACGTTTTAAGTTTCTGTTTCAAAATTCAAAATGATGTATCTTCTTCAATAATTGTCCAAAGTCTAAATTTCTTCCAACATTATGAAGCCCTTTTTATATATATTGATTCTGCATCAAAAGTTGAAAATACGTTATTTTGAAATGAAATCCAGAAATTGACGTTTTAAGTTACTGTTTCGAAATCAAACGGATCTATCTTAGCAAATATAATTGTCCAAAGTCTGAATTTCTTCCAACATTATGAGGCCTTTTGCACGTATATAGATTGTGCATCAAAAGTTGAAAATACGTATTTTTGAAATGAAATCGAGAAATTGACGTTTTAAGTTTCTGTTTCAAAATTCAAACTGATGTATCTTCTTCAATAATTGTCCAAAGTCCGAATTTCTTCCAACATTATGAAGCTCTTTTCATATATATTGATCCTGCATCAAAACGTTGAAAATACGTTATTTTGAAATGAAATTGAGAAATTGACGTTTTAAGTTTCTGTTTCAAAATTCAAAATGATGTATCTTCTTCAATAATTGTCCAAAGTCCGAATTTCTTCCAACATTATGAAGCTCTTTTCATATATATTGATCCTGCATAAAACGTTGAAAATACGTTATTTTGAAATGAAATTGAGAAACTGACGTTTTAAGTTTCTGTTTCCAAATTCAAACTTTTTAATTTGGTGCTTGCAGTGCTCGCACATTAAGGGCTACAAGACAACTGAAGGTTGCCTAAGAAGCCTTGCTTTATTTGTATGTACTTATTTATCGTATATCAAATAGGTATAAATATAATTTTTGCTTAGAAAAAAAAAACAATTTTTGAAATAATTTTAAGAGTGACATAAACCACTGTAACAGAGTTAGCACCGGCAGCAACTCGGCAAACAGCTGTTTAAAATGCAGCCTGGCAATGCTGTAGCGGCTTGCCGGTGTTTACAATAAATTTTAGATGCAATATTTTTTAATTCGGAGGTATAAAAATAGTCCACTAATAACTTTATCCTTAATTGCAGATTACATCGGACGACCGGGATAGCTTCGGAGCAGGACAGCAAGGAGTAGGACCCAAATGGCGCGCAGGCTCCGTGCAGAGGCGCATCGCTGTCAGCCATTCGTGTAGAGGTGAGTGTGTGTGATGCGAATGGCTAAAAACAAAAGCTCATAATAAGTATTCCGTTTGTTGCGCTTCTAGTTGCGCCTCCAGAGGCGCGTATTAGAGGAGAGTCACAGCACCAGGCTGATGACAATCATGCAAGTTATGCCCCAAGATAACTTGTGCTGCCACAGGAGGTCGCGGAACATTTGGAGCTGTCACTCAGCTGGCAAACGATGAGCAGCAGGATCTGAGGGGAGACAAAAACACAGAGAGTTATGTATGCTCACATCAGCCATTCATCAGTGAGCTCTAAGCAATGGGCAGCGACTCGTCCATGTCCTTGATCAGCTGGCACTGAAGTGCCGCAAGACGCAACTCCAGAATTTGCTCATCAGTAAGCGGCCGATTTGCCTCGTCTGGAGTTGGAGGTGGAAGAATAATTCGCTGGATTTGGATTGGCTGATCCCGAATAAGCGGCTCAAGGGCTTCCCTGGTAATTTTTCCTTTTTTGTAGGCTCTTGCATATTTGTTAATGTACATTTCATCAAGTCTAATCGCAGGTCTATCTCTTCTTTCAAGCAGCATCTGTTGGCGTTTGGATTCCAAGGCGAGTGCTTCAGCTCGTGCCCGTTCATCCTGTTCAAACTGGAGCAGAGAAGGTAACTGAGGCTGGTGATCTGCGTGCTGTGAAGATCGTCTCTGCAACAATAACTGCTGCTTCAAAGGAGCCACATGTCGCTCAAGTTGGGCGGAGTATCTGGGCCAGAGAAGCCTGACGGGATTGTACGGAGCAAGGATGAGCTTCTGCGCCTCTACGTTAGGATGGATGCTAAGCGAGTTTGCTAGTCTCTCACAGGCTTGATGATAAAACTCGTCACAGGACTTCAAATTGTATAATTCACGTATCCGCGCATTTGTCGTGTATCTATTTGCCACAGAAATATATCTGACAATTCTGTTGTGCCTGCTGTTTAATCTTTTGAACTCGGTGGCTGAGACAATGGATCCCCAGACGGGAATAGCGTATTGCCAGATCGGCATTACAAGCTGTTTGAGAATGACTATTTTACAGGACTTATCCAGCTTGCTGTGCTTGCCTATGATCCAGTCAAGGTTCTTGGCCGCATTGTATATTCTGGCCCGTAGATGCGAGACGTGGCGTTTTAGGGTGAGCCTGTTGTCCAAGTGTAGGCCAAGATATCTGTGCATAGTTGTGTTATTAATCAATTGTCCATTCATTTTTAGCGGCATATTTCTGTTGGCATGATCAAACTTTCGCTTGGTAAACATGACGTGAACAGTCTTCTGTGGATTTGGAGTTAGGCGCCAATTTTTGGCCCATTCACTAAAATGCTGCAGATATCTTCGGTTGGCCAAGATAGCATAATAAGGATTCTCTGCAGTGCTTATGATTAGTGTGTCATCAGCATAAGTCGACACGAAAGTTTCACTATGGCTGTGATTGCATATCATTGGCCCACTCAATCCAATGGTTGACGGAATCGGCATGTCTGAAGCATATATGGAATACAAAATAGGGCCTAGGACGCTGCCTTGAGGAACACCCGCTGCTATCTTTCCAATCCTAGAGGTAGTGTTTCCATCACTCTTGACAACGAATGTGCGATCCACGAGGTAGCTTTCTAGGACTTGATACAGAGAGATGGGCAGAAGTTTTATAAGCTTGTTGAGCAAACCCTCGTGCCAGACTCTGTCGAAGGCCTCTTTGATATCTATGAATACAGCCGAGCAGTATTGACGTTTTTCAAAGGCTTTCATTATATGCTGGGTGACTCTTGCCAGTTGCTGGTCCGTGCCATGGTTTTTTCTGAATCCAAATTGGTGAGTTGGTATAGCTTCAGCGAATAGTTTGTGGTCAAAGAGTCTGTGCATGAGAACGATCTCAAAGAGCTTAGAGAATCCAGGAAGCAAGCTGATAGGTCTGTAGGAGCCAGGATCAGATTTGGCTTTGGACGGTTTGAGAATCATTTTGACAGCTGCACGTTTCCACTGTTTAGGGAAATGCCCAAATCGCAGTATGCAGTTGAAAATTAGTGCCAGGTGTATTATAGCTTTTTCAGGCAGGGATTTGATCACAAAATTGCTGATCAAGTCGAGTCCCGGCGATTTATGCAGTGTGAGTTTACTGATTTCAATTTGCAATTCTGCGACAGTGACCGGGCGAAAGGGCAATGGCAGCGAATGATCATGGGCACCTCCGCATTCTGCTGCAATTTGCGTCTGTAGATGGATGGGTTTAGTTTGGAGCCTTTTCTGTTGCTTGATATGCGTTGACTCTGTGCGTAGTCTATCACTAAATTCAGTCGTGCAATGTATCGTTGGTTTAAAACGTTCCTCGAGATTCAAGACAAATGTTTCCGCCTTCTCGCTATTCGTTTTTGTCCATTTCTCTGGGTATGAGCTGCTACAGTAACTGCTATTACCGTGAGTACTATCCTTTAGTCTGATTTTGAGTGGATAGTTTGGCTCCGGTTGTCGCTTATGGCGGTTAATGGTTTTCCATAGTTTGTCCATTCTATATCGGTCAAGCGGGTCTATTTTTTCAAAAAGCTTGTTTATGCGTTTGCTTTTGATAGCCTGCATGGCAAGTTTCAGGCGATGCTGGGTATCCCGATACATTTTTTGAGTCTGCGGGGTGCGAAGGACCAAATATTCGCGTTTGTGCTTACTATTGAGTCTGACAAGTTTGTCTAATTGGTTATTACGATCGTAGATTTTGTTAGCGGAGTTACGATATTTCCGCGGATTCATTTGGTTCGGTGGTGTCGCCGAAGCCGCAGCGTTAGTAATCAATTCAGTGAATAGGTCGACAGCGTCATCAAGATCCGCTCCTGTTTTAAGTTCTACATTGAGATTAATGCGCTGCTCAATGTAATTATGAAAGCTCTTTATACAGGCGTTTTTTGGTAGTAGGATCCTGTGACTGTTCAGAGAATCCATGAGTAGTGTGTTTCCGATGGCCAAGTCTATAGATATTGGCAGATGGTCAGATCCTAGATCCATTGTCGTGTAGGTGCAGATTCTGTCATCAGGAATGGCTGAGTAAATTGCAAAATCAATAGCTGAAGGAGTTTTCCTTGTATCATATGGAAAATGCGTAGCGCCTCCAGTAGCCAAAATATTATATCGCGCGTGACTATGTATTGCTTCCATAAGAGCTCTGCCACGTTTACAAGACATTTGGCTACCCCACCAGCGATGTTTAGCATTCCAGTCGCCACAAGCAATAAATTTCGAGCCTTTAGAAAGGCTGCCAATGTGTTTGAATAGTTCCGAGAAGTGGACTGGTGACCATTCAAATAATGGTGGGCAATAAACTGGCGCAATAGTGATAACTTCATTTGAGGGAAGTGTAATAGCGATGGGAGCACACTGGACGCAGGACAGAGTAATTGGCTGTAAGGTTATGTGTTTGATCCCAAATTTAACATAAGTCACAACTCCGCCGCTCCTCCAGCTTATGGGGTGTGGGGCTGTATACAAAAGGTATCCATCAATAGCAATACTTGAGGCGTGAGGCTTTCTACATGCTTCTGTTCTCGTTTCTGAAACCGTCATGACATCAATGTCATTCTTTTGCATATAGAACTCAAGCTCAAGTAGTTTATTTCCAATCCCACAAGCGTTCCAATGGGCTATTTTCAGTCGACCAGCTCTGAGGCTAGTACAAGAGGCTGAGTTGATGTTAAAATTAGTAGTAACTGTATATTGTGCAGTGTTAGCAGCCAAGTTAATGGGAGAGGAGGCACTGAAGTTGGAAGAATCACTCATTTTGTTTGTCATTAGCTTTATTTGTTTGCATAAGGGAGCTGACTAAGTCATTCCCATTAGAGGACAAAAGGGCATGCATATAATTTGAAAGGGCATCCAATTTTCTTTCTATTTCATTTACCCTATTTAGGCTTGCTTCTAGTGCACGCATTAGAGGTGTATTGCCCATCGAGCAGCAATGTAGCTGTGGTGGAGTATCCCCACGTTCGAAATGGGATTTACCGCCCTGGGGCAAGCACTGTTGACTGGAGATTATTCTGTCTGCTTGTGGGCCACCCTTCTGTGGATGCAGCTGGTGCTGCGGCGGGAAACGGCTGTTTGGGCAGCTGGTGTTTGTGCTAGGCTTGCTTTTAGGGGAAGAAAAGGGGTTATTAGGATTCTTTCTGGTATGGTGTTGATGTTCCAGGCGCAGTTTTTTTTGAAAGCTCCGCAGGTGACGCTCAGCCGGATTTCGCGAGGAGGTAGGAGTAGCTTGGAGTAATTGTTTGACTGGATTGTTGTGCAGGCTTCCATTTTCTAAACGCTGTGATGGTTGCTGCTGGCCTTGGTATTGTTGTTGCTTTCGCTGCTGCAGCGGGCCAGAGTGTATGTTAACGCCTCTGTTCCCATATCTCTCAGTTGGTAAGTTGTTCTGCAGTTCTGATTGTTGGCTCTGCTGTCGCGGGTTATGTCGCCTTGTCTGCTCTATTCGTTGGGCGTGCTGCAGCCTCTGCTGGGCACCATAGCTAGAGCGCACTTTATTAGCAAGAAGTTTTTCCCGGGCCTCCTTGTATTTGGGACAGCCCTTGTAGCTCGCTACGTGATTGCCCTGGCAGTTGACACAGATAGGGTTAGCAATCCTGGTCCTGGTGCAGCCCGTAGAAGGATGGGCACCCGCACACTTCATACAAGCAAAGGGGCGGCGGCAGTAGTTTTTGCTATGGCCATATGATTGGCAGCGGTGGCATTGGACAGGATCCAGTCTTCTCATTTGTCTCTCAACTACGACTCGCTGGTTTCCAAGTAATGTAAGTGACAGGATACGATCGTTCGCATTGTCAAGTGTTGGCTGGAGTTCAACAGCAAATAAGTTCATTGCATGCTGAGTCCGGTTATGCTTGATAACGTTAACATTTCGAACACTAAAACCAAGGCTGCGTAGTTTGTTGTAGATAAAGCTGGTCGGTGTCGAGTGATGAAGGTACCGAATGACGATTCTGTATCCACGGTCACTGCTTAGCTGATGAGTGTGTAGTTCTTTGTCATCGTTTTTAAGAGCACTCAACAAGGTACGGTATGTATCCAGATCCTCGCACATAAACTTGACTCCATTTGACTTGGAGCACTTCGTGGAGAATTTGCCAATACCTGGTATGCTATTAACTTTGTCCAGCATTGGCTGAATTTCCTTGACGTCATGGAGAAATATAGCTGGAATTTTGTCAGCAGGGCTGGGCAGTTTTTCCACAGTATTATGATCGGGATCATTATGATTATCACGTACAGGCTGGTGATTCAGCTGCTCAATTTCCATGCTGGAAGTTGAACTGCTAGCTGGGGAATCAGAAGGCACAGTCTGTGGTGCTCGCCTGTAGAGCTTAGTCATACCAGTAGATTTTTTCACTGTTCTGATTGTTTTTTTTACCCTGCTCACTGAGGATTTTTTGTGCATAGTAACATCGCTCAGCCCAATGGCACGCTGTGTAGAGCATTTAATTTTTGCTTTGTTAAGTAAGGGCATGGCCTTTCGTTTGGTGCTATTATTGGGCTGCAGGATAGCTGTTTTTGGTTCATTAATTGTGTACAGAGAACGCGCACTTGGGGTGGATGACTGCTGTGGAACATCAGTAGCCTTGGGTTGATCCAATAAGGTGTGTGGTGAAAGGCAGACAGTCAGTGATTTCTCTGGAACGTGCTGCTGCGGCTGGGCAGGTTGTTGTTGGCATAAGGTAGACTCCTGTACGCTGTCAGATTTTCCAGATGTGTCGGTCAGCAGGTCAGAATAATTAATTTGCGATGGCTCATAGCATGATGCACTTGTAGTTTGTGAGCAGATCATTATGTCTACGTCCATGTCCGAGGTAGCAAGACCACTTTTGGCGACTGAGTTGACTGCAAGTATCGCCTCTGACTGCAAGTTGAAAAAAGCTCTCGACGGCGATTGCATAGACAGAGCAGCTTGCTCGTCATGTGGTGAGTTTGTCGAGAAGAGAGTTTGCAGATCAGAGAGAGTAAATTGCGGGTGCTCAAGTGCTGGTGAAGAGGCACTCTTTTCAGTGTTGGTGTTAGCAGCCATTTTGTGGATGCTATTCGAACTTTAGCCGTTGTACATTTAGATGTGTGTATGCATACACATACACTTCACAAGCACGATTGGTGAAAAAGTTCTTTGCGCATGCGTATTAAGGCTCACATATAAGGTTTTACCGTAATAAAACCAGACGAACACTAACACGTATAAAACATGAACGAAGACAAAACGAATTAAAATTTTATTGTTTAATTGTTGAATTGTTGTCTGCGCCGAAAGAAACCAAGATGGCGTGATTTTCAGTTGCACCACTTTAAAATGTTCATAAATTTTAGCTGTCACGTTGAGCGGCTTGTCATGAATTTATTGTTTGAACATTTATAGTTAAAGCAAATTGTTGCTAAATTATTATTATAACTTTTTAATTTTCGTTATTCACTTATTAATTTCATTTTTTTTTAATTTTTTTTTTTAATTTGTTTTTTAATTTTTTTATTTAATTTGGTTTTTAATTTGGTTTTTTAATTTTTTTAATTTGGTTTTTTTAATTTGGTTTTTTTTAATTTGGTGCTTGCAGTGCTCGCACATTAAGGGCTATAAGACAACTGAAGGTTGCCTAAGAAGCCTTGCTTTATTTGTATGTACTTATTTATCGTATATCAAATAGGTATAAATATAATTTTTGCTTAGAAAAAAAAAACAATTTTTGAAATAATTTTAAGAGTGACATAAACCACTGTAACAGAGTTAGCACCGGCAGCAACTCGGCAAACAGCTGTTTAAAATGCAGCCTGGCAATGCTGTAGCGGCTTGCCGGTGTTTACAATAAATTTTAGATGCAATATTTTTTAATTCGGAGGTATAAAAATAGTCCACTAATAAATTTATCCTTAATTGCAGATTACATCGGACGACCGGGATAGCTTCGGAGCAGGACAGCAAGGAGTAGGACCCAAATGGCGCGCAGGCTCCGTGCAGAGGCGCATCGCTGTCAGCCATTCGTGTAGAGGTGAGTGTGTGTGATGCGAATGGCTAAAAACAAAAGCTCATAATAAGTATTCCGTTTGTTGCGCTTCTAGTTGCGCCTCCAGAGGCGCGTATTAGAGGAGAGTCACAGCACCAGGCTGATGACAATCATGCAAGTTATGCCCCAAGATAACTTGTGCTGCCACAGGAGGTCGCGGAACATTTGGAGCTGTCACTCAGCTGGCAAACGATGAGCAGCAGGATCTGAGGGGAGACAAAAACACAGAGAGTTATGTATGCTCACATCAGCCATTCATCAGTGAGCTCTAAGCAATGGGCAGCGACTCGTCCATGTCCTTGATCAGCTGGCACTGAAGTGCCGCAAGACGCAACTCCAGAATTTGCTCATCAGTAAGCGGCCGATTTGCCTCGTCTGGAGTTGGAGGTGGAAGAATAATTCGCTGGATTTGGATTGGCTGATCCCGAATAAGCGGCTCAAGGGCTTCCCTGGTAATTTTTCCTTTTTTGTAGGCTCTTGCATATTTGTTAATGTACATTTCATCAAGTCTAATCGCAGGTCTATCTCTTCTTTCAAGCAGCATCTGTTGGCGTTTGGATTCCAAGGCGAGTGCTTCAGCTCGTGCCCGTTCATCCTGTTCAAACTGGAGCAGAGAAGGTAACTGAGGCTGGTGATCTGCGTGCTGTGAAGATCGTCTCTGCAACAATAACTGCTGCTTCAAAGGAGCCACATGTCGCTCAAGTTGGGCGGAGTATCTGGGCCAGAGAAGCCTGACGGGATTGTACGGAGCAAGGATGAGCTTCTGCGCCTCTACGTTAGGATGGATGCTAAGCGAGTTTGCTAGTCTCTCACAGGCTTGATGATAAAACTCGTCACAGGACTTCAAATTGTATAATTCACGTATCCGCGCATTTGTCGTGTATCTATTTGCCACAGAAATATATCTGACAATTCTGTTGTGCCTGCTGTTTAATCTTTTGAACTCGGTGGCTGAGACAATGGATCCCCAGACGGGAATAGCGTATTGCCAGATCGGCATTACAAGCTGTTTGAGAATGACTATTTTACAGGACTTATCCAGCTTGCTGTGCTTGCCTATGATCCAGTCAAGGTTCTTGGCCGCATTGTATATTCTGGCCCGTAGATGCGAGACGTGGCGTTTTAGGGTGAGCCTGTTGTCCAAGTGTAGGCCAAGATATCTGTGCATAGTTGTGTTATTAATCAATTGTCCATTCATTTTTAGCGGCATATTTCTGTTGGCATGATCAAACTTTCGCTTGGTAAACATGACGTGAACAGTCTTCTGTGGATTTGGAGTTAGGCGCCAATTTTTGGCCCATTCACTAAAATGCTGCAGATATCTTCGGTTGGCCAAGATAGCATAATAAGGATTCTCTGCAGTGCTTATGATTAGTGTGTCATCAGCATAAGTCGACACGAAAGTTTCACTATGGCTGTGATTGCATATCATTGGCCCACTCAATCCAATGGTTGACGGAATCGGCATGTCTGAAGCATATATGGAATACAAAATAGGGCCTAGGACGCTGCCTTGAGGAACACCCGCTGCTATCTTTCCAATCCTAGAGGTAGTGTTTCCATCACTCTTGACAACGAATGTGCGATCCACGAGGTAGCTTTCTAGGACTTGATACAGAGAGATGGGCAGAAGTTTTATAAGCTTGTTGAGCAAACCCTCGTGCCAGACTCTGTCGAAGG
Source organism: Drosophila silvestris (assembly GCA_035043445.1). NCBI lineage: Eukaryota > Metazoa > Arthropoda > Insecta > Diptera > Drosophilidae > Drosophila > Drosophila silvestris. Next base: position 18,372 of record JAWNMZ010000163.1, read on the forward strand.
CCTCTTTGATATCTATGAATACAGCCGAGCAGTATTGACGTTTTTCAAAGGCTTTCATTATATGCTGGGTGACTCTTGCCAGTTGCTGGTCCGTGCCATGGTTTTTTCTGAATCCAAATTGGTGAGTTGGTATAGCTTCAGCGAATAGTTTGTGGTCAAAGAGTCTGTGCATGAGAACGATCTCAAAGAGCTTAGAGAATCCAGGAAGCAAGCTGATAGGTCTGTAGGAGCCAGGATCAGATTTGGCTTTGGACGGTTTGAGAATCATTTTGACAGCTGCACGTTTCCACTGTTTAGGGAAATGCCCAAATCGCAGTATGCAGTTGAAAATTAGTGCCAGGTGTATTATAGCTTTTTCAGGCAGGGATTTGATCACAAAATTGCTGATCAAGTCGAGTCCCGGCGATTTATGCAGTGTGAGTTTACTGATTTCAATTTGCAATTCTGCGACAGTGACCGGGCGAAAGGGCAATGGCAGCGAATGATCATGGGCACCTCCGCATTCTGCTGCAATTTGCGTCTGTAGATGGATGGGTTTAGTTTGGAGCCTTTTCTGTTGCTTGATATGCGTTGACTCTGTGCGTAGTCTATCACTAAATTCAGTCGTGCAATGTATCGTTGGTTTAAAACGTTCCTCGAGATTCAAGACAAATGTTTCCGCCTTCTCGCTATTCGTTTTTGTCCATTTCTCTGGGTATGAGCTGCTACAGTAACTGCTATTACCGTGAGTACTATCCTTTAGTCTGATTTTGAGTGGATAGTTTGGCTCCGGTTGTCGCTTATGGCGGTTAATGGTTTTCCATAGTTTGTCCATTCTATATCGGTCAAGCGGGTCTATTTTTTCAAAAAGCTTGTTTATGCGTTTGCTTTTGATAGCCTGCATGGCAAGTTTCAGGCGATGCTGGGTATCCCGATACATTTTTTGAGTCTGCGGGGTGCGAAGGACCAAATATTCGCGTTTGTGCTTACTATTGAGTCTGACAAGTTTGTCTAATTGGTTATTACGATCGTAGATTTTGTTAGCGGAGTTACGATATTTCCGCGGATTCATTTGGTTCGGTGGTGTCGCCGAAGCCGCAGCGTTAGTAATCAATTCAGTGAATAGGTCGACAGCGTCATCAAGATCCGCTCCTGTTTTAAGTTCTACATTGAGATTAATGCGCTGCTCAATGTAATTATGAAAGCTCTTTATACAGGCGTTTTTTGGTAGTAGGATCCTGTGACTGTTCAGAGAATCCATGAGTAGTGTGTTTCCGATGGCCAAGTCTATAGATATTGGCAGATGGTCAGATCCTAGATCCATTGTCGTGTAGGTGCAGATTCTGTCATCAGGAATGGCTGAGTAAATTGCAAAATCAATAGCTGAAGGAGTTTTCCTTGTATCATATGGAAAATGCGTAGCGCCTCCAGTAGCCAAAATATTATATCGCGCGTGACTATGTATTGCTTCCATAAGAGCTCTGCCACGTTTACAAGACATTTGGCTACCCCACCAGCGATGTTTAGCATTCCAGTCGCCACAAGCAATAAATTTCGAGCCTTTAGAAAGGCTGCCAATGTGTTTGAATAGTTCCGAGAAGTGGACTGGTGACCATTCAAATAATGGTGGGCAATAAACTGGCGCAATAGTGATAACTTCATTTGAGGGAAGTGTAATAGCGATGGGAGCACACTGGACGCAGGACAGAGTAATTGGCTGTAAGGTTATGTGTTTGATCCCAAATTTAACATAAGTCACAACTCCGCCGCTCCTCCAGCTTATGGGGTGTGGGGCTGTATACAAAAGGTATCCATCAATAGCAATACTTGAGGCGTGAGGCTTTCTACATGCTTCTGTTCTCGTTTCTGAAACCGTCATGACATCAATGTCATTCTTTTGCATATAGAACTCAAGCTCAAGTAGTTTATTTCCAATCCCACAAGCGTTCCAATGGGCTATTTTCAGTCGACCAGCTCTGAGGCTAGTACAAGAGGCTGAGTTGATGTTAAAATTAGTAGTAACTGTATATTGTGCAGTGTTAGCAGCCAAGTTAATGGGAGAGGAGGCACTGAAGTTGGAAGAATCACTCATTTTGTTTGTCATTAGCTTTATTTGTTTGCATAAGGGAGCTGACTAAGTCATTCCCATTAGAGGACAAAAGGGCATGCATATAATTTGAAAGGGCATCCAATTTTCTTTCTATTTCATTTACCCTATTTAGGCTTGCTTCTAGTGCACGCATTAGAGGTGTATTGCCCATCGAGCAGCAATGTAGCTGTGGTGGAGTATCCCCACGTTCGAAATGGGATTTACCGCCCTGGGGCAAGCACTGTTGACTGGAGATTATTCTGTCTGCTTGTGGGCCACCCTTCTGTGGATGCAGCTGGTGCTGCGGCGGGAAACGGCTGTTTGGGCAGCTGGTGTTTGTGCTAGGCTTGCTTTTAGGGGAAGAAAAGGGGTTATTAGGATTCTTTCTGGTATGGTGTTGATGTTCCAGGCGCAGTTTTTTTTGAAAGCTCCGCAGGTGACGCTCAGCCGGATTTCGCGAGGAGGTAGGAGTAGCTTGGAGTAATTGTTTGACTGGATTGTTGTGCAGGCTTCCATTTTCTAAACGCTGTGATGGTTGCTGCTGGCCTTGGTATTGTTGTTGCTTTCGCTGCTGCAGCGGGCCAGAGTGTATGTTAACGCCTCTGTTCCCATATCTCTCAGTTGGTAAGTTGTTCTGCAGTTCTGATTGTTGGCTCTGCTGTCGCGGGTTATGTCGCCTTGTCTGCTCTATTCGTTGGGCGTGCTGCAGCCTCTGCTGGGCACCATAGCTAGAGCGCACTTTATTAGCAAGAAGTTTTTCCCGGGCCTCCTTGTATTTGGGACAGCCCTTGTAGCTCGCTACGTGATTGCCCTGGCAGTTGACACAGATAGGGTTAGCAATCCTGGTCCTGGTGCAGCCCGTAGAAGGATGGGCACCCGCACACTTCATACAAGCAAAGGGGCGGCGGCAGTAGTTTTTGCTATGGCCATATGATTGGCAGCGGTGGCATTGGACAGGATCCAGTCTTCTCATTTGTCTCTCAACTACGACTCGCTGGTTTCCAAGTAATGTAAGTGACAGGATACGATCGTTCGCATTGTCAAGTGTTGGCTGGAGTTCAACAGCAAATAAGTTCATTGCATGCTGAGTCCGGTTATGCTTGATAACGTTAACATTTCGAACACTAAAACCAAGGCTGCGTAGTTTGTTGTAGATAAAGCTGGTCGGTGTCGAGTGATGAAGGTACCGAATGACGATTCTGTATCCACGGTCACTGCTTAGCTGATGAGTGTGTAGTTCTTTGTCATCGTTTTTAAGAGCACTCAACAAGGTACGGTATGTATCCAGATCCTCGCACATAAACTTGACTCCATTTGACTTGGAGCACTTCGTGGAGAATTTGCCAATACCTGGTATGCTATTAACTTTGTCCAGCATTGGCTGAATTTCCTTGACGTCATGGAGAAATATAGCTGGAATTTTGTCAGCAGGGCTGGGCAGTTTTTCCACAGTATTATGATCGGGATCATTATGATTATCACGTACAGGCTGGTGATTCAGCTGCTCAATTTCCATGCTGGAAGTTGAACTGCTAGCTGGGGAATCAGAAGGCACAGTCTGTGGTGCTCGCCTGTAGAGCTTAGTCATACCAGTAGATTTTTTCACTGTTCTGATTGTTTTTTTTACCCTGCTCACTGAGGATTTTTTGTGCATAGTAACATCGCTCAGCCCAATGGCACGCTGTGTAGAGCATTTAATTTTTGCTTTGTTAAGTAAGGGCATGGCCTTTCGTTTGGTGCTATTATTGGGCTGCAGGATAGCTGTTTTTGGTTCATTAATTGTGTACAGAGAACGCGCACTTGGGGTGGATGACTGCTGTGGAACATCAGTAGCCTTGGGTTGATCCAATAAGGTGTGTGGTGAAAGGCAGACAGTCAGTGATTTCTCTGGAACGTGCTGCTGCGGCTGGGCAGGTTGTTGTTGGCATAAGGTAGACTCCTGTACGCTGTCAGATTTTCCAGATGTGTCGGTCAGCAGGTCAGAATAATTAATTTGCGATGGCTCATAGCATGATGCACTTGTAGTTTGTGAGCAGATCATTATGTCTACGTCCATGTCCGAGGTAGCAAGACCACTTTTGGCGACTGAGTTGACTGCAAGTATCGCCTCTGACTGCAAGTTGAAAAAAGCTCTCGACGGCGATTGCATAGACAGAGCAGCTTGCTCGTCATGTGGTGAGTTTGTCGAGAAGAGAGTTTGCAGATCAGAGAGAGTAAATTGCGGGTGCTCAAGTGCTGGTGAAGAGGCACTCTTTTCAGTGTTGGTGTTAGCAGCCATTTTGTGGATGCTATTCGAACTTTAGCCGTTGTACATTTAGATGTGTGTATGCATACACATACACTTCACAAGCACGATTGGTGAAAAAGTTCTTTGCGCATGCGTATTAAGGCTCACATATAAGGTTTTACCGTAATAAAACCAGACGAACACTAACACGTATAAAACATGAACGAAGACAAAACGAATTAAAATTTTATTGTTTAATTGTTGAATTGTTGTCTGCGCCGAAAGAAACCAAGATGGCGTGATTTTCAGTTGCACCACTTTAAAATGTTCATAAATTTTAGCTGTCACGTTGAGCGGCTTGTCATGAATTTATTGTTTGAACATTTATAGTTAAAGCAAATTGTTGCTAAATTATTATTATAACTTTTTAATTTTCGTTATTCACTTATTAATTTTTTTTCATTTGGTTTTTTTTTTCATTTTTTACTTTGGTGCTTTTTTACTTTAACTTTGGTTGCTTTTAATTTGGTTTTTTACTTTAATTTGGTTTTTTTAATTTGGTTTTTTTAATTTGGTGCTTGCAGTGCTCGCACATTAAGGGCTATAAGACAACTGAAGGTTGCCTAAGAAGCCTTGCTTTATTTGTATGTACTTATTTATCGTATATCAAATAGGTATAAATATAATTTTTGCTTAGAAAAAAAAAACAATTTTTGAAATAATTTTAAGAGTGACATAAACCACTGTAACAGAGTTAGCACCGGCAGCAACTCGGCAAACAGCTGTTTAAAATGCAGCCTGGCAATGCTGTAGCGGCTTGCCGGTGTTTACAATAAATTTTAGATGCAATATTTTTTAATTCGGAGGTATAAAAATAGTCCACTAATAACTTTATCCTTAATTGCAGATTACATCGGACGACCGGGATAGCTTCGGAGCAGGACAGCAAGGAGTAGGACCCAAATGGCGCGCAGGCTCCGTGCAGAGGCGCATCGCTGTCAGCCATTCGTGTAGAGGTGAGTGTGTGTGATGCGAATGGCTAAAAACAAAAGCTCATAATAAGTATTCCGTTTGTTGCGCTTCTAGTTGCGCCTCCAGAGGCGCGTATTAGAGGAGAGTCACAGCACCAGGCTGATGACAATCATGCAAGTTATGCCCCAAGATAACTTGTGCTGCCACAGGAGGTCGCGGAACATTTGGAGCTGTCACTCAGCTGGCAAACGATGAGCAGCAGGATCTGAGGGGAGACAAAAACACAGAGAGTTATGTATGCTCACATCAGCCATTCATCAGTGAGCTCTAAGCAATGGGCAGCGACTCGTCCATGTCCTTGATCAGCTGGCACTGAAGTGCCGCAAGACGCAACTCCAGAATTTGCTCATCAGTAAGCGGCCGATTTGCCTCGTCTGGAGTTGGAGGTGGAAGAATAATTCGCTGGATTTGGATTGGCTGATCCCGAATAAGCGGCTCAAGGGCTTCCCTGGTAATTTTTCCTTTTTTGTAGGCTCTTGCATATTTGTTAATGTACATTTCATCAAGTCTAATCGCAGGTCTATCTCTTCTTTCAAGCAGCATCTGTTGGCGTTTGGATTCCAAGGCGAGTGCTTCAGCTCGTGCCCGTTCATCCTGTTCAAACTGGAGCAGAGAAGGTAACTGAGGCTGGTGATCTGCGTGCTGTGAAGATCGTCTCTGCAACAATAACTGCTGCTTCAAAGGAGCCACATGTCGCTCAAGTTGGGCGGAGTATCTGGGCCAGAGAAGCCTGACGGGATTGTACGGAGCAAGGATGAGCTTCTGCGCCTCTACGTTAGGATGGATGCTAAGCGAGTTTGCTAGTCTCTCACAGGCTTGATGATAAAACTCGTCACAGGACTTCAAATTGTATAATTCACGTATCCGCGCATTTGTCGTGTATCTATTTGCCACAGAAATATATCTGACAATTCTGTTGTGCCTGCTGTTTAATCTTTTGAACTCGGTGGCTGAGACAATGGATCCCCAGACGGGAATAGCGTATTGCCAGATCGGCATTACAAGCTGTTTGAGAATGACTATTTTACAGGACTTATCCAGCTTGCTGTGCTTGCCTATGATCCAGTCAAGGTTCTTGGCCGCATTGTATATTCTGGCCCGTAGATGCGAGACGTGGCGTTTTAGGGTGAGCCTGTTGTCCAAGTGTAGGCCAAGATATCTGTGCATAGTTGTGTTATTAATCAATTGTCCATTCATTTTTAGCGGCATATTTCTGTTGGCATGATCAAACTTTCGCTTGGTAAACATGACGTGAACAGTCTTCTGTGGATTTGGAGTTAGGCGCCAATTTTTGGCCCATTCACTAAAATGCTGCAGATATCTTCGGTTGGCCAAGATAGCATAATAAGGATTCTCTGCAGTGCTTATGATTAGTGTGTCATCAGCATAAGTCGACACGAAAGTTTCACTATGGCTGTGATTGCATATCATTGGCCCACTCAATCCAATGGTTGACGGAATCGGCATGTCTGAAGCATATATGGAATACAAAATAGGGCCTAGGACGCTGCCTTGAGGAACACCCGCTGCTATCTTTCCAATCCTAGAGGTAGTGTTTCCATCACTCTTGACAACGAATGTGCGATCCACGAGGTAGCTTTCTAGGACTTGATACAGAGAGATGGGCAGAAGTTTTATAAGCTTGTTGAGCAAACCCTCGTGCCAGACTCTGTCGAAGGCCTCTTTGATATCTATGAATACAGCCGAGCAGTATTGACGTTTTTCAAAGGCTTTCATTATATGCTGGGTGACTCTTGCCAGTTGCTGGTCCGTGCCATGGTTTTTTCTGAATCCAAATTGGTGAGTTGGTATAGCTTCAGCGAATAGTTTGTGGTCAAAGAGTCTGTGCATGAGAACGATCTCAAAGAGCTTAGAGAATCCAGGAAGCAAGCTGATAGGTCTGTAGGAGCCAGGATCAGATTTGGCTTTGGACGGTTTGAGAATCATTTTGACAGCTGCACGTTTCCACTGTTTAGGGAAATGCCCAAATCGCAGTATGCAGTTGAAAATTAGTGCCAGGTGTATTATAGCTTTTTCAGGCAGGGATTTGATCACAAAATTGCTGATCAAGTCGAGTCCCGGCGATTTATGCAGTGTGAGTTTACTGATTTCAATTTGCAATTCTGCGACAGTGACCGGGCGAAAGGGCAATGGCAGCGAATGATCATGGGCACCTCCGCATTCTGCTGCAATTTGCGTCTGTAGATGGATGGGTTTAGTTTGGAGCCTTTTCTGTTGCTTGATATGCGTTGACTCTGTGCGTAGTCTATCACTAAATTCAGTCGTGCAATGTATCGTTGGTTTAAAACGTTCCTCGAGATTCAAGACAAATGTTTCCGCCTTCTCGCTATTCGTTTTTGTCCATTTCTCTGGGTATGAGCTGCTACAGTAACTGCTATTACCGTGAGTACTATCCTTTAGTCTGATTTTGAGTGGATAGTTTGGCTCCGGTTGTCGCTTATGGCGGTTAATGGTTTTCCATAGTTTGTCCATTCTATATCGGTCAAGCGGGTCTATTTTTTCAAAAAGCTTGTTTATGCGTTTGCTTTTGATAGCCTGCATGGCAAGTTTCAGGCGATGCTGGGTATCCCGATACATTTTTTGAGTCTGCGGGGTGCGAAGGACCAAATATTCGCGTTTGTGCTTACTATTGAGTCTGACAAGTTTGTCTAATTGGTTATTACGATCGTAGATTTTGTTAGCGGAGTTACGATATTTTTTAATTTGGTGCTTGCAGTGCTCGCACATTAAGGGCTACAAGACAACTGAAGGTTGCCTAAGAAGCCTTGCTTTATTTGTATGTACTTATTTATCGTATATCAAATAGGTATAAATATAATTTTTGCTTAGAAAAAAAAAACAATTTTTGAAATAATTTTAAGAGTGACATAAACCACTGTAACAGTAGTTAGCACCGGCAGCAACTCGGCAAACAGCTGTTTAAAATGCAGCCTGGCAATGCTGTAGCGGCTTGCCGGTGTTTACAATAAATTTTAGATGCAATATTTTTTAATTCGGAGGTATAAAAATAGTCCACTAATAACTTTATCCTTAATTGCAGATTACATCGGACGACCGGGATAGCTTCGGAGCAGGACAGCAAGGAGTAGGACCCAAATGGCGCGCAGGCTCCGTGCAGAGGCGCATCGCTGTCAGCCATTCGTGTAGAGGTGAGTGTGTGTGATGCGAATGGCTAAAAACAAAAGCTCATAATAAGTATTCCGTTTGTTGCGCTTCTAGTTGCGCCTCCAGAGGCGCGTATTAGAGGAGAGTCACAGCACCAGGCTGATGACAATCATGCAAGTTATGCCCCAAGATAACTTGTGCTGCCACAGGAGGTCGCGGAACATTTGGAGCTGTCACTCAGCTGGCAAACGATGAGCAGCAGGATCTGAGGGGAGACAAAAACACAGAGAGTTATGTATGCTCACATCAGCCATTCATCAGTGAGCTCTAAGCAATGGGCAGCGACTCGTCCATGTCCTTGATCAGCTGGCACTGAAGTGCCGCAAGACGCAACTCCAGAATTTGCTCATCAGTAAGCGGCCGATTTGCCTCGTCTGGAGTTGGAGGTGGAAGAATAATTCGCTGGATTTGGATTGGCTGATCCCGAATAAGCGGCTCAAGGGCTTCCCTGGTAATTTTTCCTTTTTTGTAGGCTCTTGCATATTTGTTAATGTACATTTCATCAAGTCTAATCGCAGGTCTATCTCTTCTTTCAAGCAGCATCTGTTGGCGTTTGGATTCCAAGGCGAGTGCTTCAGCTCGTGCCCGTTCATCCTGTTCAAACTGGAGCAGAGAAGGTAACTGAGGCTGGTGATCTGCGTGCTGTGAAGATCGTCTCTGCAACAATAACTGCTGCTTCAAAGGAGCCACATGTCGCTCAAGTTGGGCGGAGTATCTGGGCCAGAGAAGCCTGACGGGATTGTACGGAGCAAGGATGAGCTTCTGCGCCTCTACGTTAGGATGGATGCTAAGCGAGTTTGCTAGTCTCTCACAGGCTTGATGATAAAACTCGTCACAGGACTTCAAATTGTATAATTCACGTATCCGCGCATTTGTCGTGTATCTATTTGCCACAGAAATATATCTGACAATTCTGTTGTGCCTGCTGTTTAATCTTTTGAACTCGGTGGCTGAGACAATGGATCCCCAGACGGGAATAGCGTATTGCCAGATCGGCATTACAAGCTGTTTGAGAATGACTATTTTACAGGACTTATCCAGCTTGCTGTGCTTGCCTATGATCCAGTCAAGGTTCTTGGCCGCATTGTATATTCTGGCCCGTAGATGCGAGACGTGGCGTTTTAGGGTGAGCCTGTTGTCCAAGTGTAGGCCAAGATATCTGTGCATAGTTGTGTTATTAATCAATTGTCCATTCATTTTTTTTTTTAATTTGGTGCTTGCAGTGCTCGCACATTAAGGGCTATAAGACAACTGAAGGTTGCCTAAGAAGCCTTGCTTTATTTGTATGTACTTATTTATCGTATATCAAATAGGTATAAATATAATTTTTGCTTAGAAAAAAAAAACAATTTTTGAAATAATTTTAAGAGTGACATAAACCACTGTAACAGAGTTAGCACCGGCAGCAACTCGGCAAACAGCTGTTTAAAATGCAGCCTGGCAATGCTGTAGCGGCTTGCCGGTGTTTACAATAAATTTTAGATGCAATATTTTTTTAATTCGGAGGTATAAAAATAGTCCACTAATAAATTTATCCTTAATTGCAGATTACATCGGACGACCGGGATAGCTTCGGAGCAGGACAGCAAGAAGTGGGACCCAAATGGCGCGCAGGCTCCGTGCAAAGGCGCATCGCTGTCAGCCATTCGTGTAGAGGTGAGTGTGTGTGATGCGAATGGCTAAAAACAAAAGCTCATAATAAGTATTCCGTTTGTTGCGCTTCTAGTTGCGCCTCCAGAGGCGCGTATTAGAGGAGAGTCACAGCACCAGGCTGATGACAATCATGCAAGTTATGCCCCAAGATAACTTGTGCTGCCACAGGAGGTCGCGGAACATTTGGAGCTGTCACTCAGCTGGCAAACGATGAGCAGCAGGATCTGAGGGGAGACAAAAACACAGAGAGTTATGTATGCTCACATCAGCCATTCATCAGTGAGCTCTAAGCAATGGGCAGCGACTCGTCCATGTCCTTGATCAGCTGGCACTGAAGTGCCGCAAGACGCAACTCCAGAATTTGCTCATCAGTAAGCGGCCGATTTGCCTCGTCTGGAGTTGGAGGTGGAAGAATAATTCGCTGGATTTGGATTGGCTGATCCCGAATAAGCGGCTCAAGGGCTTCCCTGGTAATTTTTCCTTTTTTGTAGGCTCTTGCATATTTGTTAATGTACATTTCATCAAGTCTAATCGCAGGTCTATCTCTTCTTTCAAGCAGCATCTGTTGGCGTTTGGATTCCAAGGCGAGTGCTTCAGCTCGTGCCCGTTCATCCTGTTCAAACTGGAGCAGAGAAGGTAACTGAGGCTGGTGATCTGCGTGCTGTGAAGATCGTCTCTGCAACAATAACTGCTGCTTCAAAGGAGCCACATGTCGCTCAAGTTGGGCGGAGTATCTGGGCCAGAGAAGCCTGACGGGATTGTACGGAGCAAGGATGAGCTTCTGCGCCTCTACGTTAGGATGGATGCTAAGCGAGTTTGCTAGTCTCTCACAGGCTTGATGATAAAACTCGTCACAGGACTTCAAATTGTATAATTCACGTATCCGCGCATTTGTCGTGTATCTATTTGCCACAGAAATATATCTGACAATTCTGTTGTGCCTGCTGTTTAATCTTTTGAACTCGGTGGCTGAGACAATGGATCCCCAGACGGGAATAGCGTATTGCCAGATCGGCATTACAAGCTGTTTGAGAATGACTATTTTACAGGACTTATCCAGCTTGCTGTGCTTGCCTATGATCCAGTCAAGGTTCTTGGCCGCATTGTATATTCTGGCCCGTAGATGCGAGACGTGGCGTTTTAGGGTGAGCCTGTTGTCCAAGTGTAGGCCAAGATATCTGTGCATAGTTGTGTTATTAATCAATTGTCCATTCATTTTTAGCGGCATATTTCTGTTGGCATGATCAAACTTTCGCTTGGTAAACATGACGTGAACAGTCTTCTGTGGATTTGGAGTTAGGCGCCAATTTTTGGCCCATTCACTAAAATGCTGCAGATATCTTCGGTTGGCCAAGATAGCATAATAAGGATTCTCTGCAGTGCTTATGATTAGTGTGTCATCAGCATAAGTCGACACGAAAGTTTCACTATGGCTGTGATTGCATATCATTGGCCCACTCAATCCAATGGTTGACGGAATCGGCATGTCTGAAGCATATATGGAATACAAAATAGGGCCTAGGACGCTGCCTTGAGGAACACCCGCTGCTATCTTTCCAATCCTAGAGGTAGTGTTTCCATCACTCTTGACAACGAATGTGCGATCCACGAGGTAGCTTTCTAGGACTTGATACAGAGAGATGGGCAGAAGTTTTATAAGCTTGTTGAGCAAACCCTCGTGCCAGACTCTGTCGAAGGCCTCTTTGATATCTATGAATACAGCCGAGCAGTATTGACGTTTTTCAAAGGCTTTCATTATATGCTGGGTGACTCTTGCCAGTTGCTGGTCCGTGCCATGGTTTTTTCTGAATCCAAATTGGTGAGTTGGTATAGCTTCAGCGAATAGTTTGTGGTCAAAGAGTCTGTGCATGAGAACGATCTCAAAGAGCTTAGAGAATCCAGGAAGCAAGCTGATAGGTCTGTAGGAGCCAGGATCAGATTTGGCTTTGGACGGTTTGAGAATCATTTTGACAGCTGCACGTTTCCACTGTTTAGGGAAATGCCCAAATCGCAGTATGCAGTTGAAAATTAGTGCCAGGTGTATTATAGCTTTTTCAGGCAGGGATTTGATCACAAAATTGCTGATCAAGTCGAGTCCCGGCGATTTATGCAGTGTGAGTTTACTGATTTCAATTTGCAATTCTGCGACAGTGACCGGGCGAAAGGGCAATGGCAGCGAATGATCATGGGCACCTCCGCATTCTGCTGCAATTTGCGTCTGTAGATGGATGGGTTTAGTTTGGAGCCTTTTCTGTTGCTTGATATGCGTTGACTCTGTGCGTAGTCTATCACTAAATTCAGTCGTGCAATGTATCGTTGGTTTAAAACGTTCCTCGAGATTCAAGACAAATGTTTCCGCCTTCTCGCTATTCGTTTTTGTCCATTTCTCTGGGTATGAGCTGCTACAGTAACTGCTATTACCGTGAGTACTATCCTTTAGTCTGATTTTGAGTGGATAGTTTGGCTCCGGTTGTCGCTTATGGCGGTTAATGGTTTTCCATAGTTTGTCCATTCTATATCGGTCAAGCGGGTCTATTTTTTCAAAAAGCTTGTTTATGCGTTTGCTTTTGATAGCCTGCATGGCAAGTTTCAGGCGATGCTGGGTATCCCGATACATTTTTTGAGTCTGCGGGGTGCGAAGGACCAAATATTCGCGTTTGTGCTTACTATTGAGTCTGACAAGTTTGTCTAATTGGTTATTACGATCGTAGATTTTGTTAGCGGAGTTACGATATTTCCGCGGATTCATTTGGTTCGGTGGTGTCGCCGAAGCCGCAGCGTTAGTAATCAATTCAGTGAATAGGTCGACAGCGTCATCAAGATCCGCTCCTGTTTTAAGTTCTACATTGAGATTAATGCGCTGCTCAATGTAATTATGAAAGCTCTTTATACAGGCGTTTTTTGGTAGTAGGATCCTGTGACTGTTCAGAGAATCCATGAGTAGTGTGTTTCCGATGGCCAAGTCTATAGATATTGGCAGATGGTCAGATCCTAGATCCATTGTCGTGTAGGTGCAGATTCTGTCATCAGGAATGGCTGAGTAAATTGCAAAATCAATAGCTGAAGGAGTTTTCCTTGTATCATATGGAAAATGCGTAGCGCCTCCAGTAGCCAAAATATTATATCGCGCGTGACTATGTATTGCTTCCATAAGAGCTCTGCCACGTTTACAAGACATTTGGCTACCCCACCAGCGATGTTTAGCATTCCAGTCGCCACAAGCAATAAATTTCGAGCCTTTAGAAAGGCTGCCAATGTGTTTGAATAGTTCCGAGAAGTGGACTGGTGACCATTCAAATAATGGTGGGCAATAAACTGGCGCAATAGTGATAACTTCATTTGAGGGAAGTGTAATAGCGATGGGAGCACACTGGACGCAGGACAGAGTAATTGGCTGTAAGGTTATGTGTTTGATCCCAAATTTAACATAAGTCACAACTCCGCCGCTCCTCCAGCTTATGGGGTGTGGGGCTGTATACAAAAGGTATCCATCAATAGCAATACTTGAGGCGTGAGGCTTTCTACATGCTTCTGTTCTCGTTTCTGAAACCGTCATGACATCAATGTCATTCTTTTGCATATAGAACTCAAGCTCAAGTAGTTTATTTCCAATCCCACAAGCGTTCCAATGGGCTATTTTCAGTCGACCAGCTCTGAGGCTAGTACAAGAGGCTGAGTTGATGTTAAAATTAGTAGTAACTGTATATTGTGCAGTGTTAGCAGCCAAGTTAATGGGAGAGGAGGCACTGAAGTTGGAAGAATCACTCATTTTGTTTGTCATTAGCTTTATTTGTTTGCATAAGGGAGCTGACTAAGTCATTCCCATTAGAGGACAAAAGGGCATGCATATAATTTGAAAGGGCATCCAATTTTCTTTCTATTTCATTTACCCTATTTAGGCTTGCTTCTAGTGCACGCATTAGAGGTGTATTGCCCATCGAGCAGCAATGTAGCTGTGGTGGAGTATCCCCACGTTCGAAATGGGATTTACCGCCCTGGGGCAAGCACTGTTGACTGGAGATTATTCTGTCTGCTTGTGGGCCACCCTTCTGTGGATGCAGCTGGTGCTGCGGCGGGAAACGGCTGTTTGGGCAGCTGGTGTTTGTGCTAGGCTTGCTTTTAGGGGAAGAAAAGGGGTTATTAGGATTCTTTCTGGTATGGTGTTGATGTTCCAGGCGCAGTTTTTTTTGAAAGCTCCGCAGGTGACGCTCAGCCGGATTTCGCGAGGAGGTAGGAGTAGCTTGGAGTAATTGTTTGACTGGATTGTTGTGCAGGCTTCCATTTTCTAAACGCTGTGATGGTTGCTGCTGGCCTTGGTATTGTTGTTGCTTTCGCTGCTGCAGCGGGCCAGAGTGTATGTTAACGCCTCTGTTCCCATATCTCTCAGTTGGTAAGTTGTTCTGCAGTTCTGATTGTTGGCTCTGCTGTCGCGGGTTATGTCGCCTTGTCTGCTCTATTCGTTGGGCGTGCTGCAGCCTCTGCTGGGCACCATAGCTAGAGCGCACTTTATTAGCAAGAAGTTTTTCCCGGGCCTCCTTGTATTTGGGACAGCCCTTGTAGCTCGCTACGTGATTGCCCTGGCAGTTGACACAGATAGGGTTAGCAATCCTGGTCCTGGTGCAGCCCGTAGAAGGATGGGCACCCGCACACTTCATACAAGCAAAGGGGCGGCGGCAGTAGTTTTTGCTATGGCCATATGATTGGCAGCGGTGGCATTGGACAGGATCCAGTCTTCTCATTTGTCTCTCAACTACGACTCGCTGGTTTCCAAGTAATGTAAGTGACAGGATACATCTTGATTTAATTTGGTGCTTGCAGTGCTCGCACATTAAGGGCTACAAGACAACTGAAGGTTGCCTAAGAAGCCTTGCTTTATTTGTATGTACTTATTTATCGTATATCAAATAGGTATAAATATAATTTTTGCTTAGAAAAAAAAAACAATTTTTGAAATAATTTTAAGAGTGACATAAACCACTGTAACAGAGTTAGCACCGGCAGCAACTCGGCAAACAGCTGTTTAAAATGCAGCCTGGCAATGCTGTAGCGGCTTGCCGGTGTTTACAATAAATTTTAGATGCAATATTTTTTAATTCGGAGGTATAAAAATAGTCCACTAATAAATTTATCCTTAATTGCAGATTACATCGGACGACCGGGATAGCTTCGGAGCAGGACAGCAAGAAGTGGGACCCAAATGGCGCGCAGGCTCCGTGCAAAGGCGCATCGCTGTCAGCCATTCGTGTAGAGGTGAGTGTGTGTGATGCGAATGGCTAAAAACAAAAGCTCATAATAAGTATTCCGTTTGTTGCGCTTCTAGTTGCGCCTCCAGAGGCGCGTATTAGAGGAGAGTCACAGCACCAGGCTGATGACAATCATGCAAGTTATGCCCCAAGATAACTTGTGCTGCCACAGGAGGTCGCGGAACATTTGGAGCTGTCACTCAGCTGGCAAACGATGAGCAGCAGGATCTGAGGGGAGACAAAAACACAGAGAGTTATGTATGCTCACATCAGCCATTCATCAGTGAGCTCTAAGCAATGGGCAGCGACTCGTCCATGTCCTTGATCAGCTGGCACTGAAGTGCCGCAAGACGCAACTCCAGAATTTGCTCATCAGTAAGCGGCCGATTTGCCTCGTCTGGAGTTGGAGGTGGAAGAATAATTCGCTGGATTTGGATTGGCTGATCCCGAATAAGCGGCTCAAGGGCTTCCCTGGTAATTTTTCCTTTTTTGTAGGCTCTTGCATATTTGTTAATGTACATTTCATCAAGTCTAATCGCAGGTCTATCTCTTCTTTCAAGCAGCATCTGTTGGCGTTTGGATTCCAAGGCGAGTGCTTCAGCTCGTGCCCGTTCATCCTGTTCAAACTGGAGCAGAGAAGGTAACTGAGGCTGGTGATCTGCGTGCTGTGAAGATCGTCTCTGCAACAATAACTGCTGCTTCAAAGGAGCCACATGTCGCTCAAGTTGGGCGGAGTATCTGGGCCAGAGAAGCCTGACGGGATTGTACGGAGCAAGGATGAGCTTCTGCGCCTCTACGTTAGGATGGATGCTAAGCGAGTTTGCTAGTCTCTCACAGGCTTGATGATAAAACTCGTCACAGGACTTCAAATTG